>JALPQI010005519.1:0-63819 GCA_025490895.1 Thaumatotibia leucotreta
GTGTCCGTGAGAATGGATTTCCTTGATTGACTGTGTCTGTTTGTTCATCTGAGGACGGCATTGTTTTAAGCAGTGAGTACTCATAGTAATATTTACATTACCGCCTCCTGTTTATGTTTACACAACTCTGAAATGTTGCGTATGTAAATAAATTATCAACCTATGACTAATCATTAGGATACTTAGTTTGTTTTGCTTATACGATAAGGCCTATTTACAAGCCGACTTTTTGTATCATTAGCAATGTATTTAATTAAATGTGTCTTACGGTGTGTATCACATCTCTATCCTTTTATCCAGGCACATAAAGGAAAAAGACAGCTAACTTTTATCTAACAGATTTATTTTATTCGAAGATAGTGGCCCTCGAGTATACTATTTAGCCGAAATCTTAAATGTACCTGGTTTTCTATTACAGTAAAATCATCCTTATATTCATATTATACAATGTACGTGTTCAATTTGTGCGTGATAAATATCGTAAATAAACTCGAATAACAACAATTTTATTTCACCAACTTATTTACAAATCAATTTGTCTCGTTCGTCGGTCTCTGTCCGCCCTTGAGCAGGGGTTGTTCGCCGGGTGACTGTGAACTTGGGGGTGCGTTACCCTCTACCCTCTGAACGAGACGGCGAGACGAGCCTGTATTGTGATCTCGCCTGTACCAGATACGACGTTTCGTTAGTTCCGTCGCAGATGTATCGGAGCGGGCAAAGGTGCTCACAGATATTGAAAATTTCCGGATTAAATCCCGTTTCTTTCCCAACAGCTCGTTTTTCCGGATTTTTTCGAAAAAATCAATGAAAGTTTCCACTTTAGTTTTCAATTCTAAACCAATGTGTGAATCAGGTCTAATTGTACTTACTTATGACAGGAGAATGCGATGCCATTCGAGGAAAAGTCAATTGAAATAGATGGCAAGGAGTGACAGTGACACTGACTGTAAAAACCCAAAAAAAACGAAAATTTTATACTTTCCCGAAAAACAGATTTGATTTTTTCCGACATTTTCAACGCTTCAAAATACGTCTTTATTGTCATGTTAAAGTACTACGACGATATTAAATCCTGACAGACAATAGGAGCTTGTCAATGCTGCAATTTCACTTTCAATGTTACTATATATGTTTAGATATTTTTGAGCACCGTGGGCGCTTCGATATATCTGATGGTGACTGCGACGTCTGACGCGCTCATGTGCTCTTTATCTTTTTAATTACGAAACCAATCAACCTTTTGATATCAATCGTTTGTTACATCGATTTGTATTCATTAGTCTGTGCATCTGTGTTCTATTTAAATACGTATCGGTAGTATATTTATCTAGGACATTAGCTACAAACACTATTGTTATAATGACATTGTGTCTAACAGTAAACATATTCGTGTTTAAAGCAAAGACTTTCACTATCGATTTACGTACTAAGTATTAAGAACTCGTACATTTAATTCTTAAGGATTGGCTTGGCATTTATTAAATACTTTATATCAGACGCATGCGTCTCCATTAAATAATCGAAAAAGAAAGCAGGCTGCTATCGATCTTCTTTAAAGTTCAATGCCTTGTAAATAGTAAATAAAAAGTAATTAACACCCGCTTGATAACTTGAAAAGACAATTACTGCAAATTGGCTGTCAACAGATATCCGATCTCGGCAGAAATTGATTATCATTCGAGTCACGTGTCAACTTACTTTTATTTTCACTCGTCTCAGACGGAAAGCGGTCAGAACTGAGATCTGCGATTTATTCGTGCTCTAGACACTGGTTTCTCCTTCTTTTGTATTCCGGAAAGCATTCTTTAGTACAAGAAAGCGCATTTCCCGAAGATAAGGTGCAACGGCATACGTAATGCACTTAGCAACTTTTCCTTCATCTTATAATGGACACTATAAACATTAGTCTTACTTAATTGGTGCCGCCTACTGGGGAAACCTACGGAATGTTATGTCAGAGTCAAGTAATACCATAACACTAAATTGACCAGCGGTAGATCTTATCTCGTTAGAATAAGGTTTATTAAGGTCTAACAGTGTTTGCGATTGTACCTTCTAGAAAACTATCCTTACTTTAGTTCCTTATACCAATTGTTCAGGTTAACTTACATTTCTCGCTGTTCCATTATCTATATTGCGATCGCCTCTGGCGTTTGGTTTGTTCTGCGGATCTAAATATCTACACACAATCGGTCCTTATCGTTACGGGATAAAGTATACAAATGCGTACATATTTATGGTGTATTTTCTATAGTATCGTTCTCCATGGTCGTGTGCTCTCGGGCGTGACTTCGTGTTTTTTATTCAAATACGACATGACAAGCGCACGTCAATCGATTCTACGTTCTAAGCGACGCCGACGCGTTACTGCAGTTGTACTTCCTTAGGCGTTTGTTTATAAACATTACTTTGTAACATCAACAAACATTACTTGTTAATGTTTACCGTTTATAGCAACTTTGTACCTTATCGCAGTATCTAGAATATCAAATTTCTCTTAACTTTCCGGATATGACTACGATTTACGATCCACTTTAAATCTGTTAAATTCGCTTTATTCCTGTTTTGCTTTTTTGCCATAAAGTCTATTCTCTCTAGTCTATCTATTTATTTATCTTCTTGGTAGTTACACACGACTCAATTTCGCTAGTAGTTTTAATTATACTTAAAATCAATATTTAATTTGATACAGCCAATAAAACAATGAAATTAAAATGTGCCTGTCATTATAAAAGCACACGTTATCTCTTCATCTATCCTTGTTTCTTGCACAGTGCTGTCGACCTTCACGATTTTTTGTGACCACTGCAATTGTGGTTAGTCATGGCAAGCATGTATCGGCTTATTTATCTGACTAATTCTGAACCTTATTGCCACGATTTAAGGACTACCAACGGTCAACTGAGAACGATATAATAAGCCACGTAGTGTAGTAAGACTAGTGAGACGCTGTCACGTCCCTTATTATCTTGCCGTGCAAATTCCATTACAAGACTGTTATTTTTAAATTATATTTTATTTGCTCGATGCTGTTCCGCATTTATTAAAATGCAGTTGCTTCTATAAAAACAGTTCAAATAACTCCTCTTCAATTAATGCGACTATTTTAACCGCCGGTGCCTACTGAATACGGAATGGACAAAAACACTGGATCTTAAAGGTTATAAGTGTCTCAAGAGGATCATCTCAACCTGAATATATCTCAAGAGTCCATTAGTTTACATAGATCACTTCAGAGTACGTGTACGGAATTAAACTTTATTGAATGAATAACATTCTGCGTGTAATTCTTTTTCATGCAAACATTTTTAAATCTTTATTAGGTTGTAGATGATTGAAAGTCTGCAAAGCTATGGAATCGGGAGCAGTGTAGCGATATTTTTAAGACATTAAAATAAAAACAATGGATTTATGGATTCTGGATGATATTATGGATTTCATTCAGTACGGACTGGGAGGTACAAACAAAATTCGTTCTTCCATGCATTGTCAGTCATCTGCAGACCACCGAACCCTGTAAAGTGTTTGAAACGTCGGAATGAAGTTAAAGTTAGGTAGTTAATATACGCGAGTTTATCCGTTTTCATAGTTTTCTATTTTATGGATTTCAGTCGTAATTAATATTTCATACCTGCTTTAGTAAGAACAGTAATTAAATGACTGACAGCGCGACACATCATCAATGTATAAAAAATCATTAAATAATGATTTTGACAATGACATGTACCAAAAATAAATTTAAGGTGCTCATTTGCTAGGTTTTATGAATATTGTGCACGAATACATCTTTATGAATCCTAAGATAGTTCAAAGTGTAATCAAAATTAAAATAATGTTATATTGCACTTATGAATGTTATTGTTAGGGCTTTAAATATTAAAAATTACTATAGCGTAACAGTCTTATAGCGTGCAGAGTCTATAAGTAGTCTACAATCATTAAGTCGGGAAGGTGTGGTCCAAATTTAGGATAATGAGCGCCTACGTTGTTGTCACGGCAATTAGAGGCGAGCCTGGGCCTTCCGGGACTATTTCCAACCGCTGATCGATATGGTCGGGAATGTCGGGAATAGTAAATGTTTTGGGGACACCCAGCTTGAAATATAGCCGTGTGGTGGCGGCAAACGTAGGGAATGGTAACCGTACCGTGATAGAATTTATAAAATTAAAAAAAAAATGTATTAGGGCGATGAGCATTGAGCAATGCTTGGATGGATGATAGCTGTGTTCCTCTATTTAAAAAACTTAATATATTGCCGCTGCCATGTTTGTACATAAGAGACATGTGTTTTTGCCAAAGAACATCCCGAACACTTCAAATTACGGAGTGAAGTTATAGAGAGACGGACAAGACCACATCTTATGTCTCTTCTGTACAATACAAACCACCCAGTCACAAGGACATATACAAAAGAAATGTTTTCAATACCAGTATAACTATTTTTACTAATTTACCAAACGATTTACGGGCATTATCGGGGAATATCTTTAAACATAAATTGACGAATTGGCTGATGGATAATTGTTTTTACAGTGTAAGGGAATATTTAAATTATAAAAATGTACTGACATGTTAATTACTGATTTTTATTATTTTATTGCTTTTATGACATCTATCAATACTTTTCCTAGAACAATTAATCAACTATTTGTACACATGCATGCATGTTGAATACGAGGACGTTTTATTTTATAAAATCTTTTATAACTGTATTCTGTCAAATAAAAATTCTGATTTCTGTATATTTATTTATGAGTATTTTTCAAAAAGTTTGTACACAATTAGGACATATTATTTTATACTGGGTGACATTTGGATCGTGGAGCAAGAGTAAACAAGGTACTAGTGACGGGCACGCTGATCAATTTTGACTATGGGGATAACCAAGAAATCGCGAAGTCCCTAGTATCCTGTTCACTCTTGCTCCACGACCCAGGTGTCATCCTGTATTTTTGACTATAATTTCGTGTAGTTAAGTCTGTATATTATCTGTCAACAACGACCTTTTGTTGTGATTTGACAGCTGGAGCCTATTTATCACAAGCTTGGAACTTGTAATACAAGTGGAAATCTCTTTTTATCATCATTAATTAGATAAAGACTTCCGCTTGTATTACAAGTTACAAGATTCTGAGAAACAGGCCCCTGTTATAAGAATCATCATCATACGCCGCGCAAAATTCGCGTTATTATTCAAAAATGTGAAAATCGTGAATATTTAAATTATTAGTTATACTAATTGCTGATGGTGATGACTGTACCACATCCTGCGTTAACCGTAAACAGTCTTACTTTTAATCTCTCTTTCCGTAACTGTTATTGTCATTATCATTATGTAATACAGTGACAGTGGCAATGAAGTATTTGCAGTGAAAGTGCTTCCTAACGTATTGCCTTTATCTTATCTTTACTTATCCAGTATTTAATTTTGATATGCCGTAATTATCAAGAACTCACTGTGAGTCAGAAATACGTGTGATGTAAAAATTTAAAGGAAAAGCGGAACTATATCAAAGTGACGCCTATCAATCAGGTTGTAAGAAATTTCTCACTACTTGTTATTTTGACATGATCCTAAATTGGCTAAGGTTCTAATCGTTTAAGTACCTATACACAAGTAGTCAAAAATACCGCTACCATTAGCTATTTGTCGTGATACTAATTCTTAGCACCTTCTTATCTTATTTTCGATGCGTCTCGCTTACACCAATTATACACCTACTACAAGCAAGATGCATAGAGTATTGAGGGTAGAATTATTGAGCACTTGTTAATATATTTAGGTTATATCGAAGCTTTGCTTATGAGTTATGATATTAGACTTGATTAGCAATTTTGAGAAGGTAGGTGTAGAAATGTATGTTTAGTACAGTATGTCGCCGCAAGATAGTCTCCATTTTTAAGAACTGTATTAATAAAAGAGGGACGCATAGTCTATCTCGCGGTGACATACTGTCAGACCAATCGTGTGCTAAGTCTTCAGGTATTTGTATACCTATGTATAGTTCAGGAAATATTATTTGACCGACTGTTAGTCTTACTAGACAATCAGCTATCTAGCACTTTTCTATTGTTAATGATGCAAAACAAAAGGTCGCAAGTAAGATAAGAGTCAGTCAAATAATATTTCCAGAACTATACAAGAATACGATACTTGCGTCGTTTTAACTTAGGTATATACTTACGTATACACAAACCACTCAAACAATACCAGTTTTGGCCTACTTAGTTTAAACCCTACAATTTTCTTTAACCTCAACGGTATCTCGGCTTTTGTTTGAAACCAGTTTTCATTGCCGAAAAGGAAAGTTGTAACTTCTCAGTAGCAGTCCTTATTCAAAGCTATCAGTAAGAAACCGGCAATCTCGTACTGTTATTTCATTGGGCAATAAATATCGCCACATTTCAGTATGTAATTGGGAATCACAATTAACTAGTGAATCCTTAATGTTTCCTAAAGACAAAAAATGTTTATTGGAGGTAAGAAACACGCGATGCGTCCAAAATCATAATAATATACTGTTATTCTTAGTTCTCTTCTAGCATAATATGATCTCGAGATTCGAATTAATTATACTTGACCAGAGTTCTACGCCTGGTGGCCTTTTTTATGGCTACATGCCCCTTAAAACACATCCATTCGAAAAAGACATGATTACGACTGATGCATGAAAGAAAGAGATGTAACACTTTAGGATTAACAAATCACGAAAAATATGAGACCTCAGTTCTGATCGAACCTTCGTCCTAAAAGACCTAGAAGTAGAACTAGGTCTAGTTCTTCCCTTTATTAAATTCGCGTTTCATATTCCGTATAGTACGGGTCCTTAAATGAAAATACGGTCCCATCGTGAAGAAAGCATGAAACTTGGCATGAAGGTAGCTGTCATATATGTGCTTCAATTAAGATATGGAAGCACGTTAACAAATAATGTTTTCTCCCCCCCCCCCACCCCTTTTATCTCCCGAATTCTGGTTTTTCGATTTTTCTACGAAAACTATAAGACTGAGGAGTTCACTCTTCAGGAACCAAATCATCGTCACTAAATTACCTACAAAACGATACTACATTATACAGTGGTAAGATTAATATATTTCTGTCTACAGCCACCAGACATATTATGGAATTGTAAAAAAAAGGCAATTTTTTTTTCTTGCTCCATTTGTAAGAAAACGACAAAAGAGGTGATAAAATAGACTAGACTGTTAGATACCTTATACATTGAGCTACAAAATGACACCTATTTTGTAGTCGTAGAAGCATTACTTCCAGAGTTACAGCTTACCGCGTCTGAATCAAGTACTCGTTTTTTTACCTTTTTACAATACCACCTTTCTGTTAATTTTGTTTTGCTGAGATTTAGAGGTAAGGGTTTCAATAATTAAAAATACAGTCACATACACAGTGAAAATTATATATATTATTTATTTTAATGTATATCACAGGAATCTCATCCACACTTACAGAGACCAGTACAGGGAAGGCCCGACTTCCTACAACTGCATCGTCCTTTAATGCAGCTGCGGCATGAACATTTCGTCAATTCCTTAACAGATGCGGACGTTTCTTTGGTTGTACTCCAAAATGGCATCCAAATACCGTCTTCTTTCATCCAACCCCAGTTTTCGAAGTTCGGATATTCAGGATTTGGTATCAGACTTTGACCCCAGATCAATCCTACTTGCAAATAAGCACGTTTTGCATGCTGTTCAAGAGCACCAAGTGTTGGTGGCAGCCTGTCCATTGCCCGTCCCTTGATAAATAACGCTTTTCTAGCTTGGTTTATGTCTTCTATATCGCTAGTTTTGTCGTAAGTCAGAATGACATACCTTGCCAAAGCATCCAATTGATGGATTTCAATTTCATTTTGAGGTCGTGAAAAGGTTTCAAATACTCTGGTAACTTCAGGGAAGGAATTCCAAGTTTTCCAAAAGGACTTCTTTCCCTTTCCACAAAATCCAGATACTGTATCACACCCTGTAAATGCGTGAAAAAATAAAATGCCACTGCATTTTTCTGAGCCGAGTTCATTCACATGTTGGTGAATAGCAATAGTACGTAAAGCTTTCCCTGTTCCGAATGATATCCAACATTTGCTCAAACCCATTTCTTTTAGTCCGCGGTATATAAGGCAATAGTTACAATAACCACATCTGTGTCAACCGTTCTAATTAATATTTCTGTGTGGCCATGCTGCACGGCATGCGAAACATGAAGGAAGAGTCTGGTATCAGCTTCTTCTTGTTTTGACTTTAGGGAGGACGTATCTACGGTGGCATCGTTACACAAAACTTGTTCCCCTTTGGTTGCAACAATCGTTTTCGCATGTTGGACCTGCTGAAGCAGTTGGACAGTTTTCTGATAGCTGTACCCGTTTTCATAAAAAAAAACTACGATTTAGCACATATCAAGGGAGGGGGGGGGGGGGGAATGGGGGAAAAAAATAATTTTTCAACATGCTTCCATATCTACTTTGAAGCACATATATGAGAACTACATTCATGCAAAGTTTCATGCTTTCTTCACGATGGGACCATAAAACTGATTTTTGTTAGGACAAGGAGCTGCACAGTACTTGATTCAGACGCGGTAAGCTGTAACTCTGGAAGTAATGCTTCTACGACTACAAAATAGGTGTCATTTTGTAGCTCAATGTATAAGGTATCTAACATTCTAGCCTATTTTATCACCTCTTTTGTCGTTTTCTTACAAATGGAGCAAGAAAAAAAAAATTGCCTTTTTTTTACAATTCCATAATATGTCTGGTGGCTGTAGACAGAAATATATTAATCTTACCACTGTATAATGTAGTATCGTTTTGTAGGTAATTTAGTGACGATGATTTGGTCCCTGAAAAGTAAACTCCTCAGTCTTATAGTTTTCGTAGAAAATTCGAAAAACCGGAATTCGGGAGATAAAAGGGGTGGGGGGGGGGAGAAAACATTATTTGTTAACGTGCTTCCATATCTTAATTGAAGCACATATATGACAACTACATTCATGCAAAGTTTCATGCTTTCTTCACGATGGGACCATAAAACTGATTTTTGTTAGGACAAGGAGCCGCACTAGTATCTTTAACGTCAGTGAAAGCCTATCAAAATATTATCCTATCAAGAAAATTGTTTTCAATCGAATTTTACTATTAGTAAATAGTAGTAGTAAAACTCTTTATTGTACAAAACAAAACATTAAATTCATATAAGTAAAAGGCATGTACAAAGGCGAACTTATCCCTCATCTTGTCATCGTCAACATGTCAATCTCGAATCTAATATTTAGAGGAATCTGATATAGGAATATTAGTCTGACAAACCAAACTCAGTACCTCAGTAGTAAAAAAGGCTCGCTTAATTCTGTCTACTATGAGTGGCCACTGGCCATCGCTACATGCTATTTTTTTTTAAAGTTGCACCTGTTTTACCCCTTTTATAGAAACAGAAGTCCCTTGTTATGTTCCAAATAAACTTGCATCGCCTTAATAACATGCGTGCGTGCATCTCGTTAACTGAGATCCCGATAGGGTTGTGGTTTTCGAGTAACTACAGTTTAATTGCAGGTGGCATTTCGACGGTTTGCGAACCTTTAAATCGATATAATGGCATAGCGGTGGCGATAACGGTAAAATTGTTATTGTGGGCTGGGCTCCATACGTTTGCGAATGCAATAAGGAAGCCTACATCCTCATACACTTCAAAAGACCTACCTACTATTGATCTAGTAGTTATTATATCACATTTTACTATATAGTACACTCATCGGAACTCTAGACCACTCTAGAACCATGTTAAAATGACAATTAGTAAGATATTCCTTAAGGTGCATGCAGACCAAAAGAGCATTCACTGTTCTATCCCCCTACTCTACGAAATTCGATCGTTACACGAAACGTGATTCGTTGATTTCGTAGAGTGGGGCATAGAACAGCGAATGCTCTTTTGGTCTGCATGCACTTTTGCAATCTGATTTATAAACTGTGACAAAGTTCCCGAGTGGCCAAGGGTTCCAATTGGTTGACTATACATTACTCTACTTTAGTCTCTCTTTGTTATTAATGTCACAAATTACTCCACTTTCACATGTCGGATGGTATAATACTCCTACATTGCCAGATTATACAAACAAATATCGTCCCACGATTGTAATTTCGTCCAATCACAATCCCATCCTGCCGCTTCCCACACACTGCACTTCTCATTCAAAACACAAAACATCACATTTCAAACGATAGAACTAGCCGACACACAATACAATGCAGTTTTAACCCTGTCACTGAACAATAAGTTCAAAAACGGTCCAGTAATGGTACCAAATGTACCAATATTGACGCTTCGTTACACTTTTTTTTTTCACCTGTGCATATTTGTTACGTCACAATTCAAATACGCATTAACGTCTCGGGTGTTATTTAGTTATTGTCAACGAAAAACCTTGAATATTCGTTATCGATAAAGATAATTGCAAATTGTAAAGCTTTTCCTTTACATTACGTAGTACGTACATGAAAATTATAATATCTAAAAGGGACTTAAGGAAATAGTGACACCTGTACGTTATCTTTATCATTGTCAATGTTTGTCTCGATCTTTGACTATTGACAATTCTGTCTTAGCATAGTCTTTGAACTTCTCGTGTATCTAAACCTTCCGTATTTCAAACTTGATTCGGTTTCTATGTGATAGGAAATATATAGCAGATACACGTTAAATTTTAAAGATTATAGGGTTAAGGAAACACACGAAATTAATCTAAATAATAATACATAATTATGGATGTTGTGTCACGCTAAATAAAAAAATATCATTATGTGGGTAAAATTCTTTAAAGTAAAAATTAATTTTGATTGGTCACAGAATTATTTTTTGACAGAAAGTGGATTATGAATACCAAATTTTTTTTCTAAATCATACTCATAATATCGACAATGATTGTTTTACTAAAACAAAACCTAATAAAAAAACGAAACTTTATACTAACGATAAGTACATGTTCAAGGTCTTAAGTAATGGCATTGAACTATAAGTGATACTATTACGTGAAGACTTTTATTAATAGTACCATTCGCTTAGCTAAAGAAGCAATCTGTTAAGTTAACCGCTCCGGCTTACTCAATTTATCCATGGTCGTCTTAAGTGCTGTATTGTGTAAGGTTTGATGTTTCTATTTTTGTTTAAGCCTCTGTTCTTAATATAAAAGTCCCCTTTTACAGAAATAATCCCAAAACGCGCAGTAATGACGAGCATAAAAGCAAGTCCTATTAGGAGAACTAAAATTAACTTCAACAGTAAACATTTTATTTTTGGACATGTGAAGCGTGTTGCCTTTTTAAAATTTTGAAGCATATAGCGTTGAAAATGTCGAAAAAAAACAAAATGTTTTTTTCGAGAATGTATGAAAACTTCGTTTTTTTCCGTTTTTTTCGGATTTTTTCAGAAACAATCAATGTTACTGTCACTGTCACTCCCTGCCATCTGTTTCAATTGACTTTTCCTCTGTGACATCGCGTTCTCCTGGTATAAGTGAACATTAGACCTAATTTACATTGGTTTAGAGTTGAAAATTAAAGTGGATAATATCATTGTTTTTTTCGAAAAAATCAGGAAAAAAACGAGCTGTTTGGAAAGAAACGGGATTTAATCGGTATATATATATATATATAAGGGTATTTGTAAGAAATTTTTCTAAACCATGTCAATATTGCCAATTGACCTCCGACCTACTACATTTAAACAACAGGGGTCCGTAATAAGTAGACAGAAAACGACATTTAATTGTCCGCAACAAACGTGATTCAATTTGAATAGTTTTGTACGAAAATCGCACGGCGCCAACTCGAGCGCAAAGTAACGGTTTGCACGTGAAACGTGAGAATAGGGCCGTTTACAGGACTTTGTTCTTAATGCTTGACGGCTACTATACGGCTGAACCAGTGTAAGTTTATCCGTTGCACCTCCGTCCTTTCTACTCTGTATTATGTTTTTCCTTTCTGTGAATTAAATAATACATATAACCCGCGCTCTCCTCAAAAGGCAATCAATAAACTTATTTGTAGGCCGCAACCTAAGATAATAATGTGTACTAGCTAACCATGCTTTATAATTAACACGTTCGAGGCCGGTGACACAGCGTCTGTGATCAAAAAATTCTGACTTCTATGCCAGTGACACACATACGTGATCAAAATAACTGTACTCCAATGCCACTAGCATAAATCAAGTTCTTACTCCTATGCTAGTGGCATAGAAATACGAACATTTTTGACACAAGTGTTGTGTCGCCGGCATAGGAGTATAAACGATTCGGTCACACATGCGTGTCACTGGCGTAGGATTTCTAATAAGAAAATTTCGATCGGTATAGTATGAGGACTTAGTGAAACAATACCGGGGGCGAACGTGTTAAAATCACTTACCACATTATTCATACGCGTCACCTAACTTAACAAACCGCTAAGTATTGTTTGTCCCTTTCAGTTCTATCTATATTCCCAAAAGGTACTTATCGTCGGGGATAGTGCAATACCACGTAACTACCAAAACAAATAGAGTTCAAATTCAAATATCAAACAATTGACACTCAAATTGAGCCTAATTGAATTGGTTAGTTACGCGGTATTGCACTATGGAAGGCGTAAACGCGGGCCATGTCTAGATAAAATACTCTAATCCCACTAGAGGCCGAAGCCCCTTTTGAACATCTGTACTCCCCCTTCGGGGCTTGGGACCTACTATTTGTAAACTCCTGAATGCTTAGCCAAGTTGCCAATCGCTAACGCTTAGTAGCGTATCGTACTTTTCCCTCTCTGTCACTCTTTCATATCGGACATATCGGTGCGACAAAGATAGTTAGCTGCCTTTCGTTTACGATTGACGATTAAGCGTTAGCGATTGGCAACTTGTCTAAGCACCCTGTATGCCATACATGAGCTGTCGCGAATGCCGAGAATGCCGAGGCAGCTCAGGGTACGGGTACTGCTTTAAATGAACCAACACCGCGAGCTCGTTAAGCGATGGTAATAACAGTTCAGGCACTATGGAGTACAGCAAGCAAAATATATCGCAACAAAAACGACAAAATCCACCTTTAAAGCCTTATGTCAGAGTCGTGATAAAATTTCTCATGCTGCACTTGCGGTACAGGCTGTACAATAAAGGGGTCAGGCGTCAAACTTTAAACCAAGATGCGCAGTCATGATTTTGACGAGCACGGGAGTCGTAAATCGCTGGTTCAGTCACCATCAGATATATCGAAGCGGCCAGGGTGCTCATAAATATCTGAGCACGCTTCTTTTGTCATTACGTTAGAGTGCATCTTCTGATGTTTTGAGCATCGTAGCCGTTCTTCTATATCTGATGGCGACTATTGAAATAACAAGAATCGTATGGAACAGTTTGTCATACAAAATAAAGCCGTGTGTCTAGTGTACGTGGATTTCAAATTACATAAATATGAGATAAATCTTCAGCGTCATAGCATCTACGCACGGATTTTATGACGAAACCCATATATGAACCGGAAAGGTTTTATTGTGAACCAAAATTATTGACAACTTGTTTTCTTAATAAAAGCCACGTAACAAGTAAATAATTAATCAATCTTTGGGGGAGGCCTATGTTCAGCAGTGGACGTCTTTCGGCTGATATGATGATGATGATGATGATGATGATGAAGTAAATAATTAAAGAAGAATAAGAAATAGTACATTGTGCATCAAGGGAGGTAAGTACGGAATTACTAACGAGAGTGTTATTTTTTAGAGAGGCTTTTATGACTCGAGTTAGTATTCCGCTTACCGACTGCGATGCATACAATGTTTTTCATCACACTTGCCGACAAAAAATAAGTTTTAAGAAATAACATTATTAAATGACGTACTGACATTTCTATTACTCCCTAGGGAATTTCACTTTTCTATTACTCCCGCTGCGCGCGCAAACAATGGCGCGCTTAGGCAGCAAGTGTGATGAAAAGATTTGTTTTTATGGTTTCGAGGCAAATGACCAGAAGGTGTGCCTAATAGAATAGTAAGCAACGTAGCCTATGGAACTTGCGAAGTCATTGCGGACATAAAGTGCGCTGATATGAGCGGTCATGGTGCTCAAAAATATCTTAACATTCACTCTAACGCCATGAAAATAGAGGCCTGGGTAGACAAGTTGCCAATCGCTAACGCTTAATCGTCAATCGTAAACGAAAGGCAGCGAAAGAGTGACAAAGAGTGAAAACTACGATACGCTACTAAGCGTTACTTAAGCGATTGGCAACTTGGCTAAGCATCCTGCTCAGATATTTGTGAGCACCCTGGCTGTCCCAATATATCTGATGTCGACTGTATTACTACACGCGCTTTCATCCATTCGATCAAGTATAATAAGAGATTATAATCATTTACCATTCATGCAATGACAATAACTTCGTTACAGCCTAGCAAACTTCAATGGCGCAATTAATTCAATGATTCCACTATCACCCGAGGGATTTACAGCAGACCACCCATCATTACGTAATAAAGGAAGTCCATTAATCGATAACGCGGCTGTGGAATGCTAATATGTAGAATTAGTTCTTCGAAGAACAAATACTCTCGTAAATGCACAATAAACTACTGCTATGCTACTCTCTTATTCACACATTCGACGCTGCGTTCGTCAACTAGCTCGACGTCGAGACAGCCTTGTCTAAAATCCTAGCTGTTTTATTTGACATTAGGAATCGAGGTTGTGAGCGAGGTTTTGGGCGAGTTCGTCGCTGTTTTTCGTTAGAGAATACGAAGTTCGTACATTAAACGTCAAACTCTCGACGCAGTGTAGTTCCAGCTCACGGCGCATTCGTCGCCGAGTACTAGTGTCGTTTAAAGTACATTAGTGAATACCATTTTTAGGCTCGACGCTGCCGCAGCGCTGCCACAGCGCTGACAACAAGGCAGTTTCCTTAGCGAATAACACTGCTGGTGTACAGAAGGCCAACTGTCTAACATAAGTGGCGTTTGATGAAAGGTCACGATCACGCTCTGTATATCCCTGGTTCATGTCGGCGTCGACTCGCTAGGGTTGTGAAATCGACTAGTCACCTGTATCGCTTTACTATTGTATCCTTTATTCTATGTAGGTACTGTTTAAGTGCTAGGGTTTGGATAGTTATTTCAATGATTCTGACTGGTGTCAATAGAGATTTGACTCTAACGATAATCGTACATGGAAAACGTGTGTCAAACAGCTTTAATTTTAATGTCACATCGCATGTGGTCTTAATAAACATTACATCTAGTTTGATCGGATTAGGACTATTAATTTACATAACCAAGTCTGGTTTGATAAAAGAAAACTATCAGGACAACATTACACAGTTGTATGGAATTCAAATGGCAGGCTTAATCGAAATCAGTCAAATTATTTCATAGAAAATATTCGCGACTACTTACAATCAGAAAATTGAACCAATCTGATTTATGTATAGGTATTGAAAAGTAATTTTAATGAGTCAGTAACGTATTTCATCACGTGTGATATAATCATGTGAATACGAGGAATGTAAATAAAACCGCACTACTTATACAAAGAAATTCTTTGAAAATTGTTCATACAGTTAAATCCCAATAGGTAAAACCACAATGAACTACATGTACAACGGCACAGATTTATTTTTAAATATTTAAGAATTCATGTTTGGTATTCAAAACACATACGGATTTGTCCATCAGATTCCGATCCCCTGGCAGCAGGGTTAGTCTAAAAGTAATTTGATTACTACTGTCGATTGGTGTAATCGGATGGAGTAATCAAATAACTTTTTGCCCAACTCTGCTTGGTAGAGGAAGATTTGGCAAACGCATTAAGGTGCATGCAGACCAAAAGAGCATTCGCTGTTCTATCCTCCTGCTCTACTAAATTCGATCGTTACACGAAAGGATTTGTTAGATGAGGTTCCCAAAATCTTGTTTTCCGTGCAGCAAATTTTCTTGTCGCATTTTTTCCCGAAAGCGATTATCCTACTCGCCTTATTCCTCTACAGATTATTTTCACAGTTGCGTTGTTCTCTTGTCGTATGTTTTTCCTTCATAATTTTAACTTGCAGATAATTTCTACATTCCTTTTATTTTTTATTCTTTTTTTTTCTGTGCCGTTTTTCTGTACAAACTGTTTTTTTTCAATGTCGCGATTTTTGCTTAACGTAATTTTTCAGTGTCGCCATTTTTTTCTGCAGCCAGTTTTCATCACCGTTTTATTTCACTGGGAGATAGCCTTATAGCATGGGAAAATTAATTAAATCTGCGTAAATAGTTCCTAGTTTTGAAATTTGGTACACTTGTACCTTTCGGTGACCAGATTAATATATAAAAAGTCCTCAAGGCTGGGGCTTGTGCTGAGGTTGTGAGGGGGGGGGGGGGAATATGTGTAAGAATAGCATTATGGTGTAAGAATATCTGAGAAAAGTTTCCCTATAAAATTTCCTACAATTTGATAATATTCGTTTTTAAGCTACGATCAATACTAATGATGCTACAGGGTGCTCAAGTTAACAGAGAGATAAAACACAACTATTATAAGTAAAGGGCACCGTTCATGGTAAAGCTATTAGCACAGCGTAAGGATGGTATTCTATACAGTGTGGAAGCTTCATACAATACAACCTACACGATCTACCCGGTCGGCACAGGGTTTTTAAAAAAATTGTACTTAGGCAAAAAATATTAATCATTAATCTTCTTGAATGAGTCAAGATAACATCCGATAATGATAAAAATCGATATTTAGGGAACCGAAAGGTCCGTTTTTACGAATCTGTGGTGAATCGTTATCTTTGTTACCGTTTTACTCCCGTACCTATCACTAATGACATCCTATTATTGAGCATTGTAAGGCACTCCCAAAAATAGATAGATATGCGAGAAAATATGAATACTACGAGTATCTAACTCAGAGTATTTTTTTGTATAATAGTTATGTTACAAAAGTTTGCATATCAATATCGATATTAGTTTGTGTCCAGGACAAAAGTTACAATCGGGACTTTTGATGTGTATGCAATGAATTTATCAAAAATATGTGTATAATAAGTTACATAATAACTTATACACACATACATGTTAAGAGGCCGGTATCGAAATTTTGCAATTTTGCTTAACTTCATGCAGGCTTTTTGCATAAGCTAAGAACATGGTTGTTCCTTGGAATGCAAATTATTTTATATTGTTTCTATTTGCAAAAAATACGTTAGGAAATTTTTTCATTTTTTTATTCTTTTCTGAAAAAACACCCATTTTTAACACCTAGTTGGCCATTTTCGGCTTTCAGGGGTAAATACGGTACCATTATTTATGATTTAAACTATATCCAATTTATATATAAAATATGAAATTGTATTTGTGCTCTATCGAAATTTCGATACCGGCCTCTTAACCATTTTATGGTTGTGATGTACTAGGTAAGTAAACACATTTTTTGGCATTTCTTTTTATTTCGATTTCAACGCATTTTAAACAAAAAATAAATCCTCTTATTAAACTTAATGTTTTCCTTTCGGTAATAATCTTTACTAATTAAAATCTTACGCTTACGGTACGTCAATGCGATGCCCATATTATGCCGTGTAGGCAGCCGCGTGGCCGATCCTTAATGAGAATAATAAGACAGTCAAACTTATTAATATTTTAGGCAACTTAATTTTCTAATACAGTTTTCGATGGTTGTTTTTGATAGCAAATAATCATTAACAATTTTTTGGATGGTCCGATCCATATCTGTAAATTTTTTTGCGCGTTTTCGGTAAATTTTTACATTAAGTTCGGATTGCAAAATTTTGAAATTTACGTGCATTGCTTCTTCCTTCAGTTGCGAAATCAAGTAATATATATTTCGGTTCGTCCTTATTGCCTTGTTAAGGTGGCTGTGCCAACCTTCGACTACGTTGTTGGTTCTGTGCCTTTGTCCATAGCAAGACATCAGATCTAAATTTTTGATAATGAACCAGTACTTGCTCAGGTATTCAACAAACGCATCTATATTTTTTAAAGTAGTTGGCGGGTTTGCAGACACGTAGTACCATCCTTCTAATATTTTAGAATTGGGCAAGTGTGCAATCGCGACACATTTGGCCACAAATGCGGCACCTTCTCGGGTGTGCGAAATCTCAAGATCGTCGGCCTTGGACCATATTGCCTTTGACAAATGGAAGTAACACCCACTTACTATCGCTCTTTCAAATGTGGCCCTGCAGGCGTTAATTGCTGCGATTTCAAAATCCATTTTCATTTCATGTGGTGTAAATTCTGGAATATTAGTCTTTATTGTACTAAATAGTAGTTCATACGTGCTTTGTGTTTTGTTCTCTAGCAACGCATACATAAATGGAACCACTTTTGTATAATCTTCATCGCTCCCGATATCCCCGTGGATCGTGTAAAGTTGGGCGTATGGTTCGGGAACGATTTTAAAAGTTCCATCACAAAAGAAGGTACTTACATTTCTCAGGTAATCATGACATTGCGGACTTATAAAAATTAAGATACCCTCTGTTTGGCAACATAAAAACTCTTTGGATAGGTCTTCCGGCAATTGTATGTCCTTGCAACGCTGAATGTTGCCTGATCCCACAACTTCTTTGCGAGACCTATACAACGAGTCTCTTACTTGATAAAATGAAGGAATTTTATCGGCATATTCTTGTGCCAGTTGATTGGTTTTATATTTGGCCATTTCCTCTTTGTAGATGGCTGGTATTGGCCTATAATCCTCTTGTACTTTTTTCTTTAATTTAATAAGGCTCTGCTGTATATCGATATTTTGAAAGTCCGGTATGCAAACATGTTTCTTGTCCTCCAGAATGCTCGTTTGATTGACGTCTAGTTTTGTTGAGCCAGTGCAATATTTTACCGTACATATCCACACGGTCGTCCCATTTTTATTTTTGCGGTGCAAATAGTGCCTATGGCCGGCCCTAATTAAAAGTTGGCCTCCATGATTGCTATCTATGAAGAAAAATGGTTTATCCTGGTTAATACCAGACGCCTCACCAGAATCATCCATTTTCTTGCGTTATGTATTCTTATATTTCGTTGTATTTTTATAAGTTATTTCATTGACTGCGAACCAAGCAAATGACAAAGTCAAAGTCATGCTCGTTATGAAAATATTATTTATCTATGATATAGAAATTTCAATAGAGGTTTGCTAAACGCACGTAGAATTATTAAAATGAAATGATGGGTATTAGTACAGTCTATGACAAATATGTTTCGCCTTATTACCTCTGTAATTGGATTGAGAGCAAATGAAACAACACAAAGGACTTAAACTCCATATTCTCTCATTAATCTCATTATTTTTAATATGAACAAAGAAAAAAGTATTTGCAAAACTTCAAGAGAACAAATTGAGAAAGGCGACCCATGAGTAGAACTGCCGGACAAACATCTGTAGCTCGATTTTTGAAACTCACCGAGTGATCTTTTTAACCGAAACGGGTTGTTTTGTTCGGAAATATCGCGGAAATCATGCATTTAGTCACGCGGTGACGTTCAAAAATCGATCCTCTGGACAGTCGGACATGCGAAATCATTATCTTTATGCTCAAACGGAAACGTTCGCTTTCTGTGTAGGTTTTGTAGGTAACCGTGGAGACGGAAAGTTACGAACCAGATAGTCGGACGACATTAAAAAGCCTGCACAGAAGGCAGGGCCGACCAGAGGATCGATTTTTGAACGTCACCGCGTGACTAAATGCATGATTTCCGCGATATTTCCGAACAAAGCAACCCATTTCGGTTAAAAAGATCACTCGGTGAGTTTCAAAAATCGAGCTTCTGGCACAGAACCGCCGTATCGAAAATGACATGGAAATCCATATGTAAGTATGCTGAGAAGGAGAAGAAGGTATCATAACTTATTTGTACTAGGAAATTATTATGGCAGAAAAATATACTACTATGTAAAAAAACGAATTTGAAAAAAATATTGCAAACAAATGCGAGCATGCTAATTATTGCTTTAGCCAATAAAAGCGACGGAAAAAAATCCTACTGTGTAATAGAACGAATTTGAAAATTGGCGTTTATAATCAAATGCGATCATAATATTCGCTACCAATAAATAATGAGACAAGTCAATTTTGAAAATGGGAAAATATGCGACTAGGTATAATGGCGAAAAGAAAATAAGATGCAAGGAATAATTGCGTTTGGAAAACTCATCTAACAAATCCACGAAAGGGCTCGTGCATAAATCATTTTTTTCATTCAACTTTTAGCGTTCGCTCGCCGAAATTCACAATATTTCTTTGATTGTTCATCGTAGAAAAATACACGTGAGGTCTCCTTGTACCCAGAGTAGGTCAGAGTTGGGAAAAAAGTAATCGGATTGCTCCTTCCGATTACATTTGTATGTATACTTTGTAATCTAGATTACAAGGTACACAAAACAAATGTAATTTACAGATTACTTTTTGCACAACTCTGGTGTGAGTATACATTTGCGTCGGACTTACTGTTGTTAAAATAGATTATACGTTTTATTCGCTGTGCTCTCTTTTATTTCATTGTGCCAACCGGTCAGAGCCTTCATAAAAAGTGGCTTTGTCTATTCCTTGTGTACTTCCTACGTGTGAAAGCAGCTTTCTCTCTGATATAGTGCAGTTGTATGGGGTCAAAGGGTCCATTATCTACGGTTCAGTGGTGATCGTGTTCATCTTGCTTGTATCAAACAAGGAAACGGTTGAAGTTATAATTATTTTTAAATGAGTTAATTACCTACCTATTATGTAACTAATCACTCATTTATCTGACTTTTATGAAATACTCGCCTTGGAATACAAAGTACTATCGCACAGTCAACAACAAATATGGTTTACCACTTCTCGACTTTATTATCACCGACCACATTTTTTGTTGAATGTACATACCTACCTCAAGACTCTTACAGACAAGCAGAACATTAATACAGGGTGCAAATTTAAAACAGACGAAGCCCTTAACGGGCGTTACTATAGGACATAATTTTACATAACTTTTACTTAAATCTATTTAATCTATTTAATCTATTCAAGATAAAAAAATATTTAAAATAATTCAGCACGCATTGTAATGCGACACACTTGAGCTGAAACTCTTGGACGATTGTCATAAAAATGTATACTGGTGCTTCTTAAAAAAAAAATAAAAAAAACTTTCGGATCATAACTTTACTAAATGTAACTTAAAAGTAGTAGTAGGATTCATTTGTTGGTAAATGAATCCTACTACTAGTTAAATTAAATGCCCTTATTCGATTTTCTCCCTGTATAAAACAGTGCAAGTTTTCGTAATGCATACCTTCGTTATTCAATTGTTTTAGTACCATAGAATTGTACAAGGTATTAAATTCTGTAAAGGTATCGTGCGTGCAATCTCAATGTACTACATATCATGTAGAACGATTTACATCAAACGCACTATTTCACACTATATTTTAAAATTGTTATATAAATCACATTTACAATTATCTTAATTGCTTAACGTTTCTTTCAAACGATTACAATAATTGCGTAAGTCTTCGGTGATAAATCTTAAAGGTACGCCTTTACATTGTAGAGAAAGGGCGAATTTGTATTATAACTCAACGTGTCTTACGTCCTTTTAAAAAGGCATCTTTTCATAGCTGCTTCGAAATTTATATCTGCTCGTTAAGGAAATGGTAAGACGTTTTCTGATAAAATTATGGCAATGATACCTATCCCTCTAACACCTAACTTTTACTTTAGCAAACTGCACCTTTAAATTTCTTCAGAAAAACTTTACTCGTACCTTCGTGTCATTACTAATTAAATTCAATTTAAGTTCTTAATCTTGAATCTTGTCGTACCTGCAATATCTGCATTAAGTACTTATTGAGTTGCAGTATATCTAGAAAGAAATCGAATATTCTACTCAAAGTACATGACTATGCCAACTGTATTATGTACCTACATACAAAACAATTTATCTCGTGTAGTAACTTACGTTTAACTATTTTGTTATATTGAAGAGAAAACAATACTGCTAAAACGGAATTTGTGAACGATCTCGCTTTGGTCTCAATAAATCACGAATCGCGAGGTCTTATTATTGTTATTCATCATTAAACTACCTATTGTTGTCGTATGTATTTAACGATAACATCTCTGACTTCCTATTCTACTCTGTTGTTAGTACTTAATCTGATTACATGTATCTAAAATCTTGTATTTTGGGGTCAGTATTAAAGTAGAAAACAAAGGTGTTCACAGTCTCAATGAATTGCAATTTTTTTGATACATGTACGCTTTGTTCCTGTTTCCATTTCGACGAAACGTGTGATTTACTCGAATCTGATTAAAATTATAAGCTCTTTTGTTTCGCTTGGAATAACGTCCGAATCATACGCCTTCTGTATAATTTACTTTTTGAAGTCCACCATTATTTCGACGTTAAGTATTAAACGGTCATTTGCTGTGTTACGTATTAAGTAGCTACCTACTTTCGTTATGTAATTTTTTGTCATCTTAGGGAACAATTTGTCACTTAGTGCATAACTTGTCAAGATTTATGATATTCTTAGCTATTATGCCTTCAAAATGTTTAGTAACATTACACGTAATGGCATTATTTTTTAAAAACTACCGTATATTCTTCGTAATAGTGTTCATGCAGCTGTTATTTCGTTATCGTCACCTCATTTTCTAGCTATGTCATTAACGATTCTTCCACTTACTGTCATGTCGTGCTTACGTCTGTAACGCATAATGAAAGGGTCATTTGAAATTCAACTGTTGTCACAACAGTTAGCTTTTGAAGCATCGGTCACAAAAGGGTTCCTTGCGCGACACTTCAAGGCTATTTGAGATTACAACAAGACAGACGTTGCAGGTACTTAAATATTGAAGTAAAAAGCGGAGAGAAGGGAATTCGAAAGGTAAAAAGGAATTTATTATAAGCTCACAAGAGGTTTCGAATAAATTAGATTCCAGCATTGCTATCGATTTGATGTGTGTTTTGACTAATGATGTGCCTATGGAAACTTTCCTATGTTGCGAAATGTTCTCAAGTGAAATTTTCGTGAAAATTTCCGAAACATTCTCCAGACCTTGAAACAATGGAAATTTATGAAAATGAAATCCTATCCACGCACATAAATATTAGAGTGAGTAACGAG
Organism: Thaumatotibia leucotreta; assembly: GCA_025490895.1. Taxonomy (NCBI): domain Eukaryota; kingdom Metazoa; phylum Arthropoda; class Insecta; order Lepidoptera; family Tortricidae; genus Thaumatotibia; species Thaumatotibia leucotreta. The sequence goes on from JALPQI010005519.1 coordinate 23,143, forward strand.
TACAGTCATACTATACAACACCGGTTTTGATAACAACCGGTTTTTATAGGTTTGGCCAAGACTTGATAAAATTCAGAAATTTCAATAATTTCCGCGGAAATTATTCCGAAATATTTCGCGGAAAATTTCATTTCCATAAATCTATACATTATTTTTGTAGTAAAAATAGATTAATAAACTGCTTATACTCGTACTATAATAATATTCAATTACACTGCGAATAGAGGTTCAATTTGTGAAGAGAAAAAACCGGCCAAGAGTATGTGGGGCCATGCTCTGTGTAGGGTTCCGTAGTTATTCAAAAACATTATGTTCGAAATAGTTCTATTTTAAAGTATTCTTTAACCTCAATATTCATGATGTTTTCCATATTTGACAATTCACGATTTTTTTTGTTTCGGATCCGGAGAGGATATTTGCGAAAATATTGACTTTAGAAAAATACTTTCTCTTGAGACCCTTATTCTTTCTGAAAGACCTATTCAACGACTATAGGAACACAGTAAAATAAAAAAATCATTCCCACTTTACGTGTAGGGGAGGTACCTGATTTTTTAAATATTTTATTGTACCACTTTGTCGGCATGATTACGAGGCAAACCTGTACCAATATTCAAATATCTAGTACTAACAGCCAATGAGCCTATGCTGCGGACAGACAGGCGGACCATGGACAGACGGACATGGCGAAACTATAACTTTGTCAGCCTCTGTAGCCTAGTTGGTAGTGACCCTGCTTACGAAGCTGGAGGTTCCGGGTTCGAATCCCGGCGAGGGCATTCTTTGTGTATTTATTTATCACAAACGTTTGTTCCTTGGTCAAGGCTGTGTATGTATCTAAGTATCTATACGTATCTATCTATTATATATATCGTCGCCTGGTACCCACAACACAAGCCTTAATTGAGCTTACCGTGGGACTAGGTTGATTTGTGTAAGATGTCCCAAGATATTTATTATTATTTATTATTATTATTATTATAAGGGTTCCTAGTTTACTACGGAACCCTAAAACAAGATTACCGAAGCAGTGATACAGTGACAAATTATAAACACAACTGTGGGATTTGGTCTAAGTCATTTTTATACGAATCTGCTGAGAAAATGGAGCTAGCGACATGGTGGAATACCTTTTTTCCAGAAACAAAACTAGGAAAAATTGCTGATAGAATATTAATTTTGAAAATTCGATTACGTACTAGCTCGCTAGAGTCTTAAACCTAAATCCTCAACATAGCTTTTGTTCGTTTAATTTAAGAAGTAGGAAGAATAACGAAGTGGTGTCCACAATGTTTTTGTTGACGTTCAAGTCTGTTGGTGTTTATTTTTGGTTTTATAATTTATAACATACTTTCTAGTTCTCGCAATACTCCTTTAATAACTGTACATATAAATTTCCATAGAAATTTACTATGAAAATTTCGGAAATTCAAGAAATTTATCGAATATGTTCTTTATTGAAAGACATACAATTTTTGATTGTACATTATATCATGTATTTGATAGTTGAAAATATAAATTTCCATGAAACGCGTCCTTGTTATTAGCTGTTTAAAAATATTTTTTAAATTTCCAGGTTTTGAAATGTTCTCGAAAGTTTCGATGGAAATTTTCCTACACTTTTGAAAGTTTCCGCAATTTGCACATCATTAGTTTTGACGGCATTCGTTACATTAAGGTGGGATAGTCATTGATAAGATGAAGATTACGATTTAATTGACACCAGATGTTTATATGGCGAATTTAATGATCGAGAATTAATTATACTTAGTGGTGATAAACTCACCATCTGCTTGTCATACAGGGTGTTTTTTTTTCGACCGTTCAAATTCTACGTAGTGAATGTGTAGGTCATACTCACCAACTTTTACTATGGGGACAAAGTCGAAATCGCGAAAAAAAAATCAGCTGTTTCATACAAATTGGCGGCATTACGCCGGCCGAAATGTATGAAACAGCTGATTTTTTTTCGCGATTTCGACTTTGTCCCCATAGTAAAAGTTGGTGAGTATGACCTACACATTCACTACGTAGAATTTGAACGGTCGAAAAAAAAAACACCCTGTATAATTAAAGTCTGATTCGTTAATTATGAAATATTTTATTAGAGCGTTTGATACGGATGGTGCCTATCTTTGTCTTATTTTATGGTGGTTATGTCACTAATTATTGCAGTTTGAACGCTTTCGCTTTCATCCGAGGAAGGACAGGCGCGTCTAAACTGTTGACAATAAAACAACGAAAGCATAAAGATGGCCACTTATTACGGCCTCTCGTAAACAATGTTGCTAACCGATCATTACCACGATATCGACATTTTTCCTTTAAACTTTCGTATGTTTCTAAATTGTTCAACTACGAAAGAAACCTTATCGAAAAGGAATAAAGTTGACGTTGTTATAAAAAGTAAGGATCATTATCTTGATATCCCGGCATGTATCATATCCAACCCGACCACCTGCGGTGAGGTGTGAACCCTAGCTGGTTACGATATGATAAACGGGCAAAGAAGTAATGCCTTATGTTGTTTGAAAGTAATGGCGGTATTACTCATGGATGCCACATATGTATAGATGCCTGCGATGGCTCGTAAATGACCGCAGGTGAGAAATTGTGTTTGGTTTTTGCTCGTTGAAGATTTTTTGCAATGTTAACTTGGCCTTCATAACGCTTAACCGCGTATAAAATAAGAACTCGAGTATTCTTAAAAGTAATGACGAAACATTACCGCATTAACTTGGTATCATCAACCGAAGGCAAAGTACATCCGACGTTAATCCCTTTCACCATAACCAGTCCTGACTTAGTAGCTTTCACCTTCGTCCGACCCTTCATAATCCCTGTCTAGTAAAGTAGTGACTATACCAACATAAATTGTGCATTAGGAATATGCCTCTCCAATGATGTTAGGTAATATTTTACTTTAGGGACAAGGACAAACCGCCTAAGACCATAGGTACTGTAGGTGTTAATAGAATTGTTAATAATTGAAAGGTGCCAGGCTGCTCGTTGCGACATTCGCGTAGGATCTCGCAACCGAAGGCTCGTGCGAAAATGCAGCCTGTATTGGATCCAGTTTGCCGTTCTATTTCCCATATACTCCGTATATACTGAGCAACCCACTTTCTTGAATAACTGCTCGATTTCCCTTAAAAGGAAATACTGCATACTTGTATTTTTCCGATCATTGAGAAAACTTACACTTGCACATATGACGAAATAGCTGTAAAATGGCATTTCAACGTTAGAAATAAATGGAATTGGAACTATTTGGAAATCACTGGAAGTATCCAAAATGCCCATGTTGAGAGTCGACACTTGTTCCCGTTCAAATATTTGTTTCCCAATACCGGGCTTGGACAAACACAAATAGCTGCTCTAAAGGTCTTGATGTTGTACACGGAACTAACTGGTATTTCTACATTTCTCGGTATTCGAGACAGGTGTCTCCAAAGAAAAAAAACTTTAAAATTAAACCTGATCTATTAAAGATGAGCTTTTTCTGTAAATTGCTTTAAGAAGCAGACTCAAGGAACTGTCCTTACAAATACGATGCTTAAAAATGCTGATTTTTAAGCATCGGAAATGACGCCCTTAAGCTTGAAATATTTGCAAGGAGGGTGGAATCAGGAGGTATTGAACTTTATCAGGACATGCGTTGGGAAAGCCCCATGTAGGGGAAGCGTTCGCATGCAAGCTAATGACTGAGCCCTTTCTGAAATTAACCTGCTGCAAATCTTTAGCCTTATCTCCCAACCTATTTAACTCTACTTTGATCTTATCGTAACACTCGAACTGACTACGCTAAGTGACTATTACCGCAATCTATGACTCAAGTCAAGTCAAGTAATCTACCGCCGACTAATTTGAATACTCCCTGAAACTCTCTAAAAATATTCACGACGACAACTTCTCCGTTTAGCCGCATTGCGCCAACGTTTTAGGTACTTCAAGTGCATCGTTTGCAGAAAGGTCTTTTACACGTGATGATAAAGTTTCTAATCGTGTTTTAGCTAGGCTTAACCGTTTTATACCTTACATATACCCATAGGAACATAGCGCTTGGATCAAAGGATTATAAACCTTCTATATAGGCCAGAGGATTTCTTCACCTGTAAAATCTTCTTGGTTTTAACTGCAGTGGTCCCAAGGTCGCATGCGCGATAGTTATTGTTCGATTATTAATGTCCGTTGCATTTGTTGTTGAATGTTTAGTTTAGTGCTTTCGAATGTTAATAGATTCCCTTCATTATTTATGACCGCGATGTCTGGCATAGAATACTGGGCACCTGCGGCTTGCCTTGTACTTGCAACAATGTAACTTTAAACTCGTATCGAGCAGTAAATTGAGCTTTACCATCTTCAACTTGAAATTGAAATATGAAAATCTGCTGGGCTTATTAAAGTGGATATTAATCTTTATGATTATGCATTTTTGAAGTATTCTATTTTGTTAGGGATATAACCAGTTGTCTAGTAAGAAATTAAACGAACAGATTTTAATTATAATGAAGGATTATGGGCATTTATGGACATTTGGCTTATAGGAGAGGCCTACGTCCAGCAGTAGACTGAGAGAGGATAATGACGACACGATTCGTTTAGAGACAAATATACAAAATATTACAACATGTTTATTATGAGCTTTTGGAATGAGCAGGACACAAATCGGCAATCGGAACGCGACTAATCTATTTTGCGGTACAACGGAATATGGCTGGATAACGGCCGAAGGAAAATGGCGGGAAATGATCAAATACCGCGTTCGAATGGCGCGGTCGACCGGCTCCTAATTGTATCTATGGCTAGCTGGGAAAGGGAATTCGAATTTTGAATTTAATGGCTGTTGCGACGTGCCTGTGGTTGACCAGGGACAGGGTATTCCTTTCCTAAGCCAGCAATGAAGGAATCCATTATAAATGTGGACTTGAGATCCGTAAGATTTGCGTTCAATCGAAGGTCACACTTATTCATGCTGGTCTTTACTGTAGTGGTTAGTATACGGGATAGTTTAATTCCTTGACTGCCGATGGATTCTATTAGTGAAGTACGCTATAAATTTAACCGAGTCATACCTTGGAGGCAATAAATAACATTTACATTCATCCTGAAGTAGGTACTTACCTACTTAGGATTAAAAAAAAAACTGAATTATCATTAATTTGGAGATTTTGGCCGGAATACAGACTTAGGATTTTTGGTGCTTATTTTTAGTTACAAATATTTGACTGTATCCTAGTCACTAAATAGAAAGTGGCTGACCTTTTGTTGTAATCTTATGTACGATTTATTCCTGACTTATGTACCCATCGAGGTCACCCGTTAGTGTACCTATCTATTACCACCGGTACCTCTAGAGCAGATAATTAATGTCCCCATTGTGATTAAATGATTAACTTATCTAATCTATTTAAATCAGTTCGGACCATATTTATCTCGGGAATTTCTTCGATTTTATCTATTAGATGTATCTTTGGTATAATCATTGCAAATTATTTAGTTACTATTTTCAAACAAGTCGCACCCTTGGAACGAAACAAACGTAACGTAAAAAAAAACATGGATTTGAGTTGGTACAGTCAACTAGATCCGTTTCTTTATTTTTGTGCTATATGTGAACGTACAGACGATTCGCCTGATGGAGAATTCGCTCTAAAGTTGCGAACTGTTGTAGTTTATAATATTGTGATTAAATTAAGGTGCTTAAAACTCAGTCAACCGAATCGTAACTCGTAACGTAAGTTATAAGGGTGCAATCATATACCCAATTATACCCATGTGAAAAATTACTATTACCCACACGAATGCAGACGGGCAAATGCTATCTATAAAATATGGTAATAATATAAATAACATCAATAACCATGAACAAAAACTAGACATTCGGTACTCATTTTCCTTACTCAGGTTTCATTCACACGAACGCATTAGCGAGTGTCATGTTCTTGCATAGAGAACCTTGTCACTTCGGTGCATCGGTGCAGGGTGCAACCGATCGCCGTGAAACCTGTGCAGTGCAAGGACTTAGTTGCTATGCACTTGTTTTGAAGAGTTAGGGCGCTCGAACACTAGCCGACTTTACTTCCGATTACTACTCTCGAATCTCTTCACACTAATTCTTAACACTTCCCATAAAATATAAAGATGATACAAAAACCGTGATAATTTTTTAAGCAATAATGATTGTTGTTTTTAGTACACTAACTAAAGTCATCGTCCTTAAGATCTGTATAATACTGGTCATCACAATGGGCAAATACTCAAATATATGTGCAACTTAAGTTATTGTGTTGACCAGCAGGCTTAGCACATGATTGGTGCGACAGTATGTGTCGCCGCGAGATAGATCTCCCGTCCTTCACTAGCTATATCAACAAAAGAGGGACGGATAGACTATCTCGCGGCGAGATACTGTCGCGCCAATCATGTGCTAAGCATACAGGAAGGGCAGGAAGTATACCGTAAAACACAATGCCACAAACTGCTTGCCTCCCTATCATACTTACGTATGACTTTGCAAGTGCAACAGCTATAGCAACATGTCGATCGCGGAACGCTTAGGTGCGCTTCGTATTCCGACGATGTTAATGGCCACCTCGTTTGCTCAGATGTTTATGATCTCAAGAACATGTAATAAGAGAAAAGCATTTATTTCCTTTTTCTTTAGTTATCAATGAAACATTGTACGAGTACATTAATTAGAGATCTCATAACATTATTATTCTTTTTAATCAAACCATACGACTGCGATCACTGTCAGTCGTAGTAAGTCGTCGTTTATCAAACACCCTAAGATACACAATACGTGCTAAGTTGGTGTGGTACCCGTGAGGATGTTACATATGCTTGTTATAAGGTTTCCAGCTAATGACACTAACGATTACAAATTATCTATCTATACTAAGACAAAGACCAGTAAAGCTGTTTCTCGATAAAAAACCGTTTACGTTTTCTTCATACTTACTTCGGCTGAATGACCTCTTTATAATGAATTGTGTTTTTTTTGTTACAGGTATGTATCAAATTCCTGCTGTATATCAAAAATCTCCGCTCGAAAGGTAACTTGTATAAGAATGCATAAATATACCGCTAATAGAAATTGTGAACAATATATGTATAACATCCGATATTAAAATTTAATTTTATAATTATATTAAAAAAAATATTGGTCCTGTTGTAAAAAATACCCGGTATACTTATTAAGATTTATTTGGGCAGACAATTACGTAACATGCATGACAGATTGACAGGCATACATCGGTCATACGAATGAATTGACTAAACAGGTCGGTGCTGTTTACAACTGGGTTCGAAGACCCATCGTTATGTCATACTAATCTGCATACGGATTGTATATTGTATGTGACTACTGATGTTGAAATACAGAGTGTAAAAATATCGGTACCGGTAAGCGTAGTGTAAAATAGATACAATACATTACGATACAAGTGTGAAAAAAATGAAGTTCCAATCGAGTGGCGACAAATTAAAACACTACCGAAGGGAGTGTTTTCAATCGACACGAGTTGCGCAATTCGACGACGTACTACGTTTTTCAGTACAGATTGCAGATGGCCCTCCGAAGAAGAAGCAAGGAACAAATATTCATGATAATATATACACAAATAATGCCCTCACCGGGATTTGAACCCGGAACCTCCCGCGTCGTAGGCTGGGTCACTACCAACTAGGCAACGGAGGCTGATTACACTAATTAATATATATATATTTGCAATATATTAATATTTTTCAAGTATACGTAATCACCAAATTTTAAATTTGAAGCCGACTTAAACTAATTTCTCCAAGATCCCAACGTCCGACCTCGACTTGGTGACCATATCGGGGTTATACAGTTTCTATTAAAAAATTAAATCAGTTTACGATTCTCGTAGATATCAATCGATACATACATACAAATTTACAACAAAAAAAAACAGTCGAATTGAGAACCTATATAGGTAGGTAATCGATAGTATTGATACCAGGGATCGGAACCGGTTTTTTTCGAAAACCTTAAGTTAAGATAGCCTAATATATTTAAATGTTTTATACTCTTTATGTAGTACTCAATATGTTATGAAATTACCAACATCGTATTTTTAAATTACTCCATTAACAAAGAATTTATATACCGGAGAACGAAATGGAACGAAATTCGAACCGTTCTTTTATATGGAGAAAAAACCGGTATCCGCTCCCTGATCGATACTATACTCGTACTCGTACAATCGATTTTATATGCTCTCATATTATTAAATGAATTATTGTTCTAATTTAACTTCGATATACTGTCTTTTTAACACTTATAATTGCTAATGCACAGTAATAGCATGGATGGATAGCGATAGTAATAAGCATTTACGTAATTACTCGTAATTATCGCTTGTTTGCAATTCATACGATCAATTATTGATTAAAAAATCATATCGTAAATCATCTGTTTACAACCGATTGTAGCCTACTTACGTTAAATGTTGGAAATATTGAAAAACACCAGATTTTTGTAATTTATCCGTTTCAGTAATTGCTAGCTTTGTTTATAATATATGCATCTCGCTCGCAACATTTTCAGTTACGCATTTGCGTTTTAAAAAATCTTTGAATATATATTTTTGCACTTGACTGTACGGAACCCTTCGTGTGCGAGTCCGATCGCACATGCCGGTTTTTTGTTTTTTCCCTTAAATTGGCAATGTACCTCACAGTGTACATAGTTTTATTGACCCACTTTTTGTATTTTTTTAAGACAGAATTTTGTGCTCTTCACAGTGACGAGGAGGCTGGAACGCACGATTTTTTTTAAATTTGCCAATTTAAGGGTTAAGATCATGGCTCTGAAATCAGCCAGCGAGGGTTTCCCGAAAAGTCGCGCAAACTGATATTTGAAATACGAACTATATGACATATGATACTTAGATACGTGAGGTTTTCATTCATTTCAATGAAAAATTATTCGACTTATTGGGTTTCACCGCGCAACCATCGTCTGTATAATTGTTTGTAAATTAAAGGAAACTAGTTAATAGATAAAATCATAATATGCAAAATCCGCCACCGCTTAGTAGGCGGCATGATAAATGCATAAGTATGTATTGCAAATGCATAAATCAAACCCCACTAGTGCTGACCCATTTATATCCGATTACGATATAATCGCATTGGGCGTTGTTTTGCATTATTACTATGTATTGCACATCATTACTATACTTATTTATAGTTTGCGTGTGTAAAAGTTTAGACTTGGATATCCCATGTCACCCATGCTTAATATTTTATCTTGTACTAATGTTAGGACAATATCATAAGGCACTGGTCTCACCGCGAGCTACTGAGCTATGAACTATCGGCTATAAACACGAAAAAAAGATAATCCACTGGTAAAGAAATGAGAAATGAGACACGGCGACATTTGTAGTTCACCGCTGAGCTAAAACCTGTACTAGTATCTTTTCTTACAGGAATTAAATACATTTTGAATAGTATTAAGTTTGTTTAGATTGTTCGCCACTTGTATTCATGGCGACTTTAAGAATATATGTAATTAGTACTTACTTTACTTACTTAATAAGTTCATAATTACGTGTCGCAAAAAAATGTAATCAGTACGTTTTACAATTTTACATGTGCAGTTTATTTTATTGCAATGTTGCATGTTTTTTCCATAAACTTTCTATAGATTCTTATGTTATTTGCTTTCATATGGTAATTCTTAAGATAGCAATCACATTTTACTTACATATTTGCATATAGTAGGTGTATTTTAGAAGAGGTTTATTTTTCTACGAGAAAAACTATACAAAACTTTTTTCAATTGCGTTATTTCGTAAACTAGTAATTTGTCTGTATTTCTAGGGTACAAAGGAAGTTGGTAATACGTACTCAGCCTTCGATTTTATGCCTCTTTTACGACTCGTAAAGCATCGTAAATGCTTAAAGGTATTGGCAATACTGCCCAGTTAGTATAAACACAAAGGCCATAGTCGGATTTTCATAGTAAGTCAGCCTTTAAATCAACCAGACTCTAGTATTTTTTTGTGAGTACCTCTTATGGTGAAGAATATTTCTGCTGAGTATCAACGTCCTATCGGTGACAGTTTTTGACTTATGATTTTTTTTAGTTTTTTCTTTAATGTGTTGTATCTCAGGATGTATAAAAGCGAATTGCTTCAAATTTTGAAATAATGTTCTTTATTTAGATATGCATCGAATTTAAAAAAATGAATATCGATTGTCGTATAAAAAAAAGAAAAAAAAAGACCAAAAAATTTTTCATATTTTTTTTTGTGTACCTATGAAGTAGTGACACCTCTATTTTCTTTTTCTAATTATAGACCATACATTGGCCTACTAGTTGCCTAAGTATCAAAATTTTCCAAGCGGTACTTCTTACCAAAAAATCGGCAATATGTGTGGTCAAGTTCTGCATTCAATCGGTGTTTTTCAATGTAGTATACAAACTCTTCATTTATATTTGAGTTTTCTTATCAGGTTATCTTATTTAAGAGTAAATGCTAATGACAACTTAATGTCATCATGATGCAAGCTGTTTATTTCATTATTAATCGGCCGTTTACCATTTCAACTAGCGTATATAGTAATATATTCAAGAAATATATTATTTTTAATGAATATCTCATAAATAATATCGAATTACTCTAGTTAAAATAATAAACGGCCGATTAATAATGAAATAAACAGCTTGCATCATGATGACATTAAGTTGTCATTAGCATTTACTCTTAAATAAGATAACCTGATAAGAAAACTCAAATATAAATGAAGAGTTTGTATACTACATTGAAAAACACCGATTGAATGCAGAACTTGACCACACATATTGCCGATTTTTGGTAAGAAGTACCGCTTGGAAAATTTTGATACTTAGGCAACTAGTAGGCCAATGTATGGTCTATAATTAGAAAAAGAAAATAGAGGTGTCACTACTTCATAGGTACACAAAAAAAAATATGAAAAATTTTTTGGTCTTTTTTTTTCTTTTTTTTATACGACAATCGATATTCATTTTTTTAAATTCGATGCATATCTAAATAAAGAACATTATTTCAAAATTTGAAGCAATTCGCTTTTATACATCCTGAGATACAACACATTAAAGAAAAAACTAAAAAAAAACATAAGTCAAAAACTGTCACCGATAGGACGTTGATACTCAGCAGAAATATTCTTCACCATAAGAGGTACTCACAAAAAAATACTAGAGTCTGGTTGATTTAAAGGCTGACTTACTATGAAAATCCGACTATGGCCTTAATGCCTGTGTTCTTTTCATGTACCTACTCATACAGTGAAATGGGATTTACAGTTGCCGATTTCTAAGACTGAACTTTTAACAGTTACAGAGTAATCCATATTAATATGAGAGTAAGACTCACCATTTTTCCGATAGTCTTAACGTTATAATATATATATAAGGCTCATTTCTAAACTATAAATTGTTCATTCATAGATATCGGCAACTATAAGTGATATTTGGAAAAATGAGTTTCGGTGATAAATTAGAGAACCCTTTATCACTATAAAACGCTAATCGTACAAAGCTGCACCGATCAAAGCGGCATAAATGAGCGGTAGCGGTTAACGTTAACGTCAGTATACTTAGTATAATAGGCTTCGGTCGCTATCTGGGCGAGACGGGCTTTGTTCCTGTGTCCGGAGTGTCCGGTGTTATGACGGCCTGTTGTTTCCGCTCTTGGACAGCTTTTCAATGCTGCACATGAAATTGTTGCTTTCCTAGTTGATGATATTGATGATGTTGATATTTCTGATACACTGCCTATAGGAAGAAAAGAGTGAGGAGGAAAAACGATTGATCTAAAGTGAAACCGCAGTTTGTTTGGTACCTTGTAATCATTTAAGGAAATTATGAGAGGAATAAAAATCTACAGCATACTCGTATTGTTGAAAATACGTTCTCCAATTTTACCTGAATTACAATTAGAATTACCTGAATTACAATTAGATGTTGGTTGAATTAGATTTTTCTTTTTCAACAATAATTAGACATGTGTCATTAATATTACTCAAGTATTGAGATACGAAAACGAATCCTTGTCTTTGAATTTTTCTATTTAAGAGAAAAATTTGAGAATATTTTCAACAATTCAAATGTTGTAAATTTTTCTTTTACATCAATAATTAGACATGTGTCATTAATATTTAACTGGGCGCCATTTTTAAATCGTGTTTTGCAAATTCATGTTATACTAAAGTTATTACACGCAACAGTTAATATCCGACCACGTAATTTAGTTAGCAAGCTTGCCCAGCGCTGTTATTCTGATCGCTTTCAGACCGCAGGCGAGTTTTCGCATCAGATGTAGTAAAAAAAGCTGAACCCTCGTATAATCATATTTATAACGATTATAAAGGCAGGTGACAAATTCAAACTTGCTTTACGTTATAACCCGTAATTGTAACCCAAAACTATAGGTACTCAACATTTTCAAACATTTAAATTAATTGCAGGTACTTAACCCTTTACAATCAAATTCTTTAAAAACTTGAAACAAGAATCTTCTTCGAAGAATCTTTAAAGAGATTGAGACTGATTGAGAATCTTTAAAGAGATTGAACTATAGATCTCAGTCGAAATAGATCAACTGGTGGCTAAAGGCCTCTTCAAGGATCTCCATACCGAATGCAGCCTTCATTTCATAAAAGTATACAATCGGAGAACACCTTACTCTACTAAAGCTTGTATCTCAGTTCCGACTCAGTACTAACATACGACGTTGCTAAGAGTAGTGTTTATAGTGAGTTGTAGTTGTCAACCGACGACTTGATAGTATACGATTTGGGAGTAGGTACTCAATTGTCCAGTTCAATACCCCCTAGCTATGAACCAGAGACCTCACTAAACTGGTTACTTCAAGTTTTGCTTGGCGACGATTGGAATATGCCAGGTTTCCGGTGCGGCGGAGCGTTAGAAACCAACTTATCGCCCTGACAACCTGCTGCCAACAAGCCCTGCTGGTTTACGGCAGCTTTCCTTTTCCTATCGAATTATCAATGTCGGTAGAGTTCTCGCAACGAGTTACACTCAAAAATATCCATACATTTAGGAACGCATATCCGAGGGACAAGGATCAAAATCGGTAACATATTTTTGTAGCCGACCGTACATAACCAGCGCAAACATACCTGTATTAAAAAAATAAGACAAAAAAAAAATATTTTTTTTATTATCATCTCATCATGTACAAATGTACCTATGGAAAGAATTATATTTCAAATATGTTTCGTCGTTCTTATTTATTGGAAAGATGGATTTACACTAAACGAGCGATTGCTCATTCTATCCCCTAGGAACTCTAGGAAATCAACGAGTTTCGAGTTGTGTAGCGAACGAATTTCGTAAAGTGAGGATAGAATTAGCATTCGCTCGTTTGGTGTAAATCCACCTTAAGGATATATTTTTAAGTAACGTTGATACTTCCTGTGTACTGTATTAGTGATGACGTATGAAATGTAATATATGAAGAGTAATGAAATGAATGTGATATCGTGAGATTTTTTTTTATAAACTGTAAAAATCTGACGATCTCCAAAGATAAATCTGAATACAAAGGAGATACGCAATAACTTGCTATACTAAACTTGTGATCTTATTCAATTTGAAATATTTTTAAGAAGATACCTAAACTAGAATGATGCCGGACACAAATAAAATAATGAGTATAATGACGTGCGTAGTCATAATCGTAACTCAATCTATTTATGTCTAAAACGTAGTCTCTTTCACACCTTGTACTTAAAGCTGCCTTCCAAAGACGCCTTTAATCACAAATCTTTTTCAATCCATCCTCAGATTTCAAAACCCACTAATAACCTGTCACTTTTAATAAACTGCCAACTCTTAGTTCGGAAGACTTGCCTTTCAACTATCTCTCAGAATCTCGCAAAAACATCCTTATGTTGCGCAGGATTAAGTGTACCTTACCAAAGAATATAAGGAGTAGACTTATTCATGCCGAGTCTGAGACGTCTGGGGTTTTTAATCTCGGCTTTTCCTCATTTTCGAGATGGCGCTCGCTTAATCAAGGGCCCTCGGGGCAACCTGTGCTCAGGCACGCATCCCGAGCACTGGGCGTTTATGAATATAACTACAGTTACCGGTTGCTACTCTTTGACTTGTTTACAATCTTACATGCTTTTGTAGTTTGTACGACGTGCTGTAGAACGATACTCTTTGTAAACCTAAGTTGTTAAGCTCTTTTAGTCGTCAAATAGACTTGAAAACTGACATGGAAAACAGGAACACAAAACTGAGGGGTAAAATTTACCGTTTCGTATGAAATACTTTATCGCATAGCTGTAAATGTAATATTATTTGAAATACCAATTTAATTAAACTTTTCATATCCATGATGTTACATATTTAAAGAATGTATAGTCAAGTGCAAAAATATGTACCGTAAGATGGCCCCATCTTACGGTACATATTTTTCAAATAATATTTGATACCCAAGGGGCTATTTGGTAACATCGAAAATAAATGTTCGTATCGTAAGATTTTGAACAAATATCTTATACTTGGGACCACGTATTTTCATAATATTCAATGCTAAAAAGAAATCGGGCTTAAATGCTGTTTTCTCCTTAGTACCAAATAGCTCCGTGGATCTCAAATAGCCCCATCTTACGGTATCTAAAGAATTCTCTTTTATTAAACATGTTACGACGACCTTATTATACAGAATTAAATCGCACTGGGACATATATAGCATTCTTATATACACCTTATTTTGCCTTTGACTGTACGCACGGCAGAACAAACTCATTAATAGTTGCGCCTGATGAAAATGAAAAGCAATACATTATCTCTCATGACATCGTGCATATTTGCAACAGGCGCTGAACCATAATTGAAACACGTTTCCTCTCGTTCTGATAAATCCCCATAGAGGGTGCAGAGTTGCAGACAGTCATTAGAAACGTCGGAATGTATCATTAGTTGCTTCAACATACAGACCACGTCTTTCAATACCTCAGTAATAACGATCGTGACTGCCTGGAACTCGACCGGCGTCGCTTTATGTAAAATAAACTGAAATCCGAGGAATATTCCAGAAATCTTGTCGCTAGCCAGTCTTGCCGAACGAGGTACACGTTAGACATATTTCAACGGGTAGAGACGCAAATTCAGCTATTTCAGCCCCATAGTGGTTTCAGTTTTCCTCATACTAGTTTCCCCACCCCCGAATTGCTCACTTCAAACGATTGTTTTCTCGGTTCATAAAGAAAGCGCAGGGATTTTCTTGTACCATTTTTCCCCGTCTAGACTGGTTGCTGAATTCGCTGCTGTATTATTATTTTTGCTGTTACATAAAAAGCTCCTTACCCTCCGTGTTTTCCTCGTCATTACACATTTTCTGCCGGTTTATGCGGCTTAAGGTTTCCTGTTCTTTGTAGAAATCTTTTAATGCAGTTACCTGAAAACAAAATTGCTGTTTTGTATAATCCATACAACAATTTCCACATTAAATCATATTTTTTGGTAGCTGAATGAGGGCAAAACTATTTAATGGACATAACATCAGACATTTCAATAGAAAATTCATAAGTCGCCGCCATTAAAATACATCTTCAAAGACAAGTATTTGACGTCACTATGCTTACAGAGCTCTATTTAGCACATTTAGCATAAATTCTGCAATTTACCTTTTCGCACCATTTTCCATAATTAACTACAAAAATATACCAACCTCAACCCCCATCGCAGATTACAAAGGCACACCCTAACGAATTCCCTGATTAGAAACCTTTACACCCACACAGGACCAAGTAGCAGAAAATAAGAACCCGAGAGGATAAATGAGCTTTCTAAGTTATTGGCCCTGCATGGGGAGAGGTAATTAACACAGCATTACCATATGGGGATGGAAGATGGATGAGTGTAAACAAACACGCCTGTTTGCTTGATGAGTTGTCTTTTTGCTTTGAACTAATTAGCTGGATGTTGATTAAAACTCGTGTGATCTGTGCTCGTGTTGGGAGAAACAAAATGGCTCCCATTATTATTCGATCCTGGGAGTTTAACGTACCGCATCTTCGCCTTTATTACAATTACTACTTATTTTATTGTTACAATTGGTGCATTTTACGAAAAAGGCTACTTTTTCGGAAACGTGACAGCTATGACAGTTACCTTAGAAATATATTGAAAGTCCGAGAATTCTCTATAAATACAAACACTTAGTTATAAAATAAAGATACACCAAAAATTGTATTCGTAACTTTCTTAGATGTAAGCGAAGAACGGCGTCACGTACCCGACATTCTCAATTCTTATGGAATGCACCAATTCATGTTTTTTTTAGCAAACTGTAGTCTTGCACAAAACCTGAATATTTTTTAAAGTTGTAATTTAATAATTATTTACACGTTTTCTAAAAATGAAGCAGAAACTTCAGCGGTCTATCTAACTACTATTGTTGTATCTATAATAATCTATATTTAGAAATGGAAACGAATATAGACAACCATTTGCTACTAACATCGCTGAAATCAGTTATTCCCTTAGATACTCTTTGCAACAGGCTACATTCGTAGGTACAAGTTTGGCAGCTAAACTTCCATCAGTTCTATCCAAGATCCATTCAAATTGTCGTATTTCAATGCGTTATTCACATGACTTACATCCATTTACACGGTGAAGTGCATTACTTCCAACTCGGTGTACGGAATGAAGTTAGAGCGGAAGCGTCCTCGTCCCAGTTGCCATTGTCGGCAAACACATGTGGGATGTGGGACTTGCGGGAAAAGCTTTTACATTATCTAGGACGAATGGAGACGAGTTTGAAATATGCCAATTAGGGATTCGTTGCTTGAAGACGCTGGGATAGTGTTGTGGATAACGATGATTTCAAAGCTTGAGATCTTTTGATCTTCTAGTCTTGAAGATTTGACTATATTTTTTAAACCAACAACATTGCGGCCTCTGAGTCGGTCTCAAGAGTCGTAAGGTTCCAGTCTTTACGCCTTGAATTCCTCGAAAGGAGCGATTTTTCGCAACACGCTGGAGGGGAATATAATTTTGTGAAGAATTATGATTTGCTGATATTTATTTATTTTCTTTTATTTATTGAGGTTTGCCAACAGGTGAAATACATTGATACTTATTGATACGGAAACTATACATGTAAATTGCTCGAGTATTCACCCAATTACAGGCAAACACGGCATGCATATACAAATAATTATCGCTAACATGATACAATCCAATCCACATAGGTAGATACTTAAACTACTTAAGTTTAGTTAATCAGACACCAAGTTATAGTAAAAATTTATGACTAAAGTTAATTAAATTAAGACAAGCGTAAAGAGTTTTCCATAACTACATAGTAAGTTGTTAAAAGGGAAAAACCTGACTACAAGGGAATTTTGAGAAATGTCAAACTTTTAGGCTATTCTAGACGTTGACCTTGAACTTGTGCAAATATGTCCTAAATTGATTGTGTGACAATTTTAGTATGTCTACATTAGTTTGTTTAAATAGTAAATTATGATTTCTAATTGAAATATATTGAGTGTATCTTAATCGGCTTGGGCCATTGTTACGTGTCTTCATTTTCTTGTCAGTATATAAGGCTATGAAACTCAATGCGATAAAGTCTAAGAAAAACCCTCAAAAGTGTGACGCTTTCTAAAAACTACGGTCTTTCAATAATCGTTTCTCCTAAATGTTTTCCTCTTTGTTATATGTACATTACGTATACAAATTGGGCTGATATTTCACTATCCGCTAGAGACAATTCAAATACTCCCGTAGCTACGAATTCGGTACGATAAACGGTAGACAGGTGGAAAACAGCCAGGAGAATATGCTGTCAATATGTTGTTGTATAATTTATTTGTTCAATGTGTTACCCTCGTCACAAGATGGGAAGGAACCGTGTGAGATAGCATTCAACGCTTGGCTTAGACAGACGGCGGTGCAGGAAATATTCACATTGAATGACAGGATATGAATAGCTTCATACTGAAGTCACTTATATTTTATACATGGACTGTCTATTTGAAATATATTTTGTCTTCTAAAAACAATATTGAAAAGATTGAAATTTTCTACTAGAATGGCCAAACTTACACATTGTCAATCTTTAGATTTACCAATAATTCAGTTAATAAGAGTATGGTTCCAAAGCGAGGAATTAAAGATTTGATGGTGGCGAGCAGCTGGTTCATTCCTGATCAGTCCTTATTATTCCTGATCTAATATCATTTTTAACCGACTTCAAAACAGGAGGAGGTTCTCACTTCGACTGATTTTTAAAAATATTTACGATATTTCATATCTCCATGAATCCTGAATCGATTTTAATTTTTTTTATTGGATAATTGTATAAACCCCGAGACGCTTGTTGTTGTTGGCACCAAGTCGGGGTCTGATGATGGGATCTTTGAGAAATCGTTTAAAGTCGGTTGTTTTTTTAGTTTTGGTGATCATTATCTTTTCCTTCGCCTAGGATCACTTCCCTTGTATGAATCATCATATTAGTTCACATTTTTGCTACCATTGAACTCTATCTGAATAGGCATCAGACATGTGTTATTCGGCAAGCAATGTATCTGTCTCTGTCAATGTCTTCTAGATTGTATTCCAAATCATCTAACATTTCTTCATACCCCGTAGTCTATAAATATGGCTATGGCGCTTGTTATTATCCCAACCGTTGATAATAGCGGCTATTTATGCCGTCCTTTATTTAGTCCGTGGGGGAACGGTACGTATCGCCGGTTTCCGAACGATAAAACGCACCTAAATTACAGGGGTGTTTAATACGTGATGTATGCCTTTGACGTCGTTATTACTGGGATAGTGTTCGTGTTGCTTGGTTAGCGTTTGTGTCAGCCCTGCCAGTCTAAACCTCTACATCCGTAGATTGGTATCGAGATATTTGCTGAGAAAGATAATAAACATCAGATTGCACTCTCTGTTCTTACCTTCTACTGTGAGTTAGTTGTGTATAATAAATAATGTAGCGAGTATATTTGGTCTGATAATGGAACCGAATTTGTACTGTAAAAAGTTTCATGAATCAAAGATATCTAATATTGTTAAAGAAATCGCCCGTGAGGTAGCCACAGATGATAAAATACTGAGGCATTTTATTCCTGTAATTTCTCAAAATTATGAATTGAATAACAAATGTCCAATTTATGAATTATGGATATAAAGTGACTTTTTCCTAAAAAAAATTACATTTGTAACAATTGGCAATAAAAAAAATAGCATCTACTTTTTGGTGTACAACAACTACCACATATGTATGTACAGTCAGAGTACAAATACTTTATAGCAGCCAAAGAAACAAATAGTTTGAAACCCCAATATTAACGATGGACACTGTACAAGTGTACATGCACAGTGATGAGTGGTTACCGTGAGATGAATGCTCGCGTCTGCTTAGTAAGCGATATAAATACAGCCTGGGAGGTATGCCTGCCATTATGCCTTTCATAGCGGTAATGCTCTGTTTGCCGCTGCATGGCAGCGTACTTCCACGTCGTTAAAAATGCAGGATACCATAATTTTATCAGATTAACGTAAATAAAGCTTCTATGAATATGTTAATCGCAGAAAAGTATAGTATTATTGTTAAGCGTAACAAGAATACTACACTTAAAATATAATAATTGGTACTGTAGGTACCGAACTACAATACCTACTATTCCATTCATTCGGTTGGGTGTCGTGTCCTTAGCTTACTACATTTATTTTCTTTGGCATCCTTTCATATCATATCATCAGCCTAACTAAGTCCACTGAACAGAGGCATCACCCATTACCTATGTGTTTGGTCTCATTAGGCCTATGTGTTAGGCCTCCCTCAAAGATTGCCACAATGACCAGTTCTGTGCCACCCACATCCAGCGGACTCCTGCAACCTTCACCAGGTCATCATTCCACCTTATCCCTTTCTCACTGAACGCACAGTATTATACAATACAATACAATACAAAACTCTTTATTGCACACCTCACATGTAATAAAGAACAAAGGTTCACAAAACAAAAGAAATACAAAAAACGGAGGTCACAAAAGGCGGCCTTATCGCTAAAAAGCAATTGTCTCAGTTATGTTTTATTTAATATCGAATGAACACTACCTAATAATAATTGTCAGTTTCAAATAGTGCTGGACTATATCTTACCAGAGATTCTATATTGGTTAAAACATTATTATTTTAATAAGCATAAAAAACACCCGTACCTTGATCACTTTCAAATTATAATTACTTAAGTAAGTATATTAGTGTTTTACTACAAGCAATCATATCAATTAAAATAATCGTTTGATGGTTCGATTTGTAATAGCAATTGATAACGTCTTTATCGTTAAAAATTAAGGTTTCGATAAACCACACAAAGATTCAGTGCATTAATGCGCATCGTGTGACTAATGCAAAATAGATGTTTGTGCAAAATTTTCCCATGTTTTTTATTATACTAAAATGTTATCTTGTTTAATTGTTATGCTTTGCGTTTTGTTTTACAATTTAATTTTTAATAATTTTCTTCTAGTTCCCTTGCGATAGTTTATTCTCCAAATTTATACATTTCAGCACTATTTCAGCTTGTGATCTTTGATCGACTATCATTAATGCAAGAGCATAAAACAAGAGACGTACAGTCGAGGAATTTAATTTCCTACCCATTTCGTACCTTGTCACAGTGACTATCAATATGAAAGCTGCTAGGACTGTCATATTATAGCTACTATGACAAGGTACGAAATGGGTAGGAAATTAAATTCCTCGACCGTAGCTTTAATTTTTTAGCCGGTTTATAAAGTAATAGCTAACAGCGAAAACTTATATTTATACTGACTAGAGTTACAGTTAGCAAAATGTTATTATTAATATAATTCCATTATAATATAATTGTCAGACCATGTCAGAAAGCAAAGTTTGTTAATAAGTAGTACTCTCTCGGCTTATCATATATTATATCAATATCACAATATCACTATCGAATCGATATCTAACATTAATTTTGTTAGTATATTTTCATATCGCGTGGTGACATGACATTGTGCTAATCTTTCAAGCATTACAGTTGGTTCTAAATGTGACAGTTGAATTACAATATTTGTGTTTGTGCAAAAACTGTTTTTATCATATTTCGGTTATTTTGGTTTGGTTTGGAATGTGTTCGGTTTTATTTAGTTAGTCTTTAGTACGCTTTTGATTACTACACAAAAATTATTACATTTTTACGTACAGTATGAAATCCTGCGAAAGAATGAGCAACGTATTTTAGATAGATACTCGTAGATAGATGCAGACTTTATTGAAACATGCCATGACAATATGTGATCTTAACTAATTACAAACTATTAACTAATTACTAACTAATTTATTGTCACGACATCGTAACAAAAAGGCGCCGACTCAGCATTTGCTACAGCATTGTTGCTGCGGCGCTGGTATTCTGCCGGAACCTAGCAGTGTGCGCGCAGCGCAGATACCTACACGTGTCCAATAAGTAATCGTCGTGTTACGACACTACGATTTTCATACTGTTTTATTTGTTGTTGTCCAGTTTTAGATTATTTTGGTCCCCATTTCATACTTTGAAAATATTTATAACATAATATCTGCAGGTGCCTGTATAGTATTGTCACCACTCCAAATCTTCCCGTGAGTGTCGTAAAAGTCGACTAAGGCATTGAAGTATCATTGACCATTATTTTATACAACATTGATGGGTGGGTAGGTAGCAGATTCATCATAGTGAATACTTCGATCGCCAACCCGTTTGCCCAGCGTGGCGATTATAAACATTATCTCCTAATGCGTCCATATGCATGCCTAATAGGAGAGGCCTATATCCAGCAGTCAAAAGATTATGGCTTTATCATAATGGTCGTCTCGGACAGTTGCACAGTATTAACCCATTGGTTACACCAATACTGCTATATTACGACTGATAGGCGATGTCAAGTAAGTCAATTGTTATTAATGGGTGTCACCGCCGATGATCACGTCTCCATTGCGATGTTGTTAATGCATTTATTGCTTGTTGCATGCAATTGCTATAATCGACTAGCATTCTGAGTCACTTACATGTTAAGTCATATCATGATACTTTCGGATTATTTGGTATAGGTACCATTTTTCAGTTGAACGTAAAAAAAGGTAAACAAACCTGCAAACTTACTTTATTTCATAATCAATATAATCATTAATCACGCACTTTCAGAACACAATTTTGATTTTTATCACCAACTTAAGGCCTTAAACGTAATATTAGTAATATTTTAACTAACGAAAAGTTACAAGTTAGTTTTAATTTTGTATTTATGTTAAGGTTTGTATTTCTTGTACCTATTTCGTTTAATAATTGTATTTTTTAGTAAATAAATAAGTTACTAACGAAAATATATATCTGCGAACGTGTTTCACGATATGTGTCAAAGACGTCAAATGCCATTGTTAGTCAGCTATATTTGTTTACCTTTTTAACTTTGAACTGAAGAATGATATAGGTACTAATTCTGTAGCCCTAGTCAGAAAGGGTATAATCGCTGACCATTGTGGAAAACGGTGTATGTACCAGCTATGCACTTGTACTTACTTATCCCATTTCTTACAAGCCTCGGGAAATTATATCCTTTGTCAGTAAGACCACAGAATTATCGTCTCAGTTATGTTTTCATATTGAATGAAACACTGTATCTAATAAAAAAATTGCTTAAAATGGTGCCGGACTATAACGTACCAGAGAACCAAAACTAAGCAATTAGCAAATTAAATATATTTAATTTTAAGGAAACACTCATTGAAATAGGTAAAGCTCTTAG
Source organism: Thaumatotibia leucotreta (assembly GCA_025490895.1). Classification (NCBI taxonomy): domain Eukaryota; kingdom Metazoa; phylum Arthropoda; class Insecta; order Lepidoptera; family Tortricidae; genus Thaumatotibia; species Thaumatotibia leucotreta. The sequence continues at coordinate 45,977 of JALPQI010005519.1, forward strand.
GAGTTTTTGGGTTAACTTACACATTTCAGATCGGCAACTATATCTACTGAGTTTTGGTTGTCAACAGTCCAGATATTGTGCTGTTTATAATTCCAGACAAAGCAGTCCCTGGAAGGATAACTTAGATAACTGCACTTGAAGGCTTGTCCAATGCACAACTTTATTAACTTCTCCTTTGTATGAATAGGTACTTGTTTAATTCCTAAACATAACAATACTATCAGCATTCGAAAGATTGTCTTCAATAACATCATTTTAATGCATTGATTTCTAATCTGTATCATATCATTAGGACATATTGTATCTAGATGACGTTAATTTTTTTTATATTTTTTTTATTCGGGGCATTGTTATTACAAACTAATCTTCTATGTTTTTTCCTACAATCGGTACTGCATCTTTAACCGCCAATACCGGTCAATATAAATCAATAAAAGGTTCTATAATTTACGATCCGAATGCATCCGATGGCACCCATAACCGATTTGATCCAATTACGCCAATGCGTTCGATGCTCTGACTACGCCGTTTATTGGATCCTATGATTGTTTGATTATGCATCAGTTACACATATTTTATTATTAAAACTCCATTTTAATCAAGAAATATCAGGGCTTCATCTTACACACTTACTTTTATTAATTATATTTACGTTTCGTACGTGATGTTACACCCGTGGTGACCGACCGACTCCAAACATCAAGACATCACATTCCTAATAAAAAAATAAAAGCAATTGTAGGCATTTAACTTGTGATTGATTAATTGTAACGAGGCCCATTTTGCTGTCGCACTGGCATTATAAGGGAAATTACCCTAATATATTTGTTGGTTGTCTTTATTTATTTAGATAGTAAAAACAAACAGTTTTCAATCGATTTCAAAATACAGTGACATTTTTTTTCTCTTTGCCATAACTCACACTTGCACTGTCATCATAAACTAAACGCGAACTTCTCCGGCATTCACTCTCATATTCATTAAAACCCTTATCGTTGAGCGGCGCAAAGGCTTGTAAATCTCCTGCTCTGTGCAGGCGAATAACTTCACGCTGAGTTACTATCGGGAGAGGGAAATTCAGGAATGTTTTATCTAATTTGACGAAACATACGAATGTTTCAAATATAGAGATGAAGATTAATCAAGTTTGCGCACTAAACACTATCTCAGTCCAATGCTGGACGTAGGCCTCTGCCACTAACTATGCGTGAACGCATCAGAAGGTAAAGCCCATAATCGCCACGCTGGGCAAAGCGGCTTGGCCATCGCAGTAATGTGTCCATTATTAAGACGCTTTTGCCCATCATCAATCCTTCATAAATGAATGGTCAGTAACACTTCAATCCCTTAGTCGACTCTTACGACACCCGCAGGAATAGTTGGGGTGGTGACAAATGTATTCTTACTGCCGTCATTAAACACTTACATGGGCAGATATTGACCGCAAGAAAGACCTAAGCCCTCCTACGCATACAATCCTGCTGGTCAACTGTATTGCTCTGCTCGCATGTATTTAAAACGAATTTCGGTCTAGCCAGCCACGTCAGGATGCTTAGCCAAGTTGCCAATCGCTAGCGCTTGGTAGCGTATCGTAGTTTCCCTCTCTGTCACTCTTTCGTATTAGTGCGACTCACATCGTATTAGTGCATCATTTCGTATTAGTGCATCATTTCGTGTTAGCTGCCTTTCGTTTACGATTGACGATTAAGCGTTAGCAATCGCTAAGCACTTGTCTAAGCACCCAGGGCTCACAATAGACAACATTAGGAAGACTATAATTATGTATATTGACCGTAGTATATAACGACAATTGAATATTATTTGCGTACAGCAACGAATCCAGTATATCGCATATTTTCATCAAAAATGATTGATGTGTATTTTGAGGATTAGTCAACAAAACGCCTGTTGTTTCTTTATTGCTTTGTTGAATAATACAGTAGGATATAAGAGTGATCGAGCAAAAATTTTGCATGGATATTTCGTTTACCAAAGTAATCATTCATTATTGAATAATGAATATTTCTTAGTAAATCTGGAACAGGAAATAGGTATACTGGAAATAATAATTATATTTGTACCCGCGTCTACGGTTCATCAATCTTATATTTTATATTATTGTACAGTGGTAATTTCAACGAAGGATTTTTAGTGAGTTTTCTCTTTATAACCTCTAGGAGGCGAAATAAATAAAGAAACTGTAACCGTAATATCAATATACAGTATTTGCCCAGCCATGTCGCCTGGAAGCCTGAAATACTAGCTAGTTCTTACCATGAATTTTCATTACCATTCGTATTGTAATGTAATGTAACGGCCGCGTCAACCCACCGATGCCAATGTCTACGGTAGATTATGCTCTTTGAATGATTTTACGCAGTCGATAGTACGGCCAATGTTAACTCATTTATGGGTCATAAACTTGAGACTGTTCCATAAACTGAGCGCAGTGAGTGATGGAAAAAGCCATAGATTAGGCCACCAAGTGAAATCCGGCACCGTACGAAACTAGAGGACAGCAAACAACCGATTACGCAGTTAAAATGATGATGGGCGGGTACTTGGCGAGAAATTCTCTCCTACTACTACTAGATGGTGTGATGATATCTGCCAATCGGAAACTAATAAGCAATGGATGATAGCATATGACATGTCCTACGAGACCGTGTGGTGACGGCAGTAATAATACTTTTGTCACCACCCCATATCTTCCCGCGAGTATCGTAAGAGCTTGAAGGCTAAGAAGACTAAGGGATTGAAGTGTCACTGTCGTAATCATAGTATAAATAGTTGGCACATTAATGCGATCGCCAATCCGCTTGCTCAGCATGGCGATTATCGGCATTAACCTCCTAATGCGTCTATACGCATAGTTAATAGGAGAGGCCTACATCCAGCAGTGGACTGAGAATACTGAGATAGGCTGATGATGTGACCGAAGAGAGTGGCGCAATAAAGAGGTCTATTGATTCAGCAGTGGGCGGACTCTTGAAACCTAGACATACAATATTATAGATTGAATTCTGAATAATCCTAAGGGAAATTGGTAAGGGTACTGAAATACGGGCAAACTGCACGGTTTTCCGGCGGCGATATCGAAACTGGTCGCAACGGCTCCGTGTTAGATTTACGACTGTCGGGACATGGCGCGATAAATTCGATGAGGATTCATTGAAAACTGTTCGTGGCGGGCTCTGTACCTAAGCTGTGCCTAGATTCATTATTTTTCTGCTAATGAATGCTGAGAGTAGGACATAAAATTTGTCGTCTTAAACCATTTGAAGAATATTTCCATTTCATTATTTTTTTCTTCTGTTCTAAGAAATATGGTGATTGTACGAGTAACGAAAACTATTTACGATTATCGTTTTCTGTTGAGGGTTTTCTCACGTTTCGAAGCAGAACAGATTTATTAACTTTTACCCTTTAAAAATACTCTCAATCTTTCCTTCCACATACTTTCAGTTCACAAACTTCCACTAGTAAACTGTATGCATTATTAAACTCTCATCTACTAACAATTCAACCAGCGTTTTCTTTACTCAACGTCATTTTGTCTAACTTAATTTACAACACCTGAGTCGACGCAGATGAGTCCCCGTGCATATTAATTACACTAAATCGATTTGGGACAAAATGCCGGAAATACGAGCTTTACGTTGTTTGTATATTCACTTCGGCATATTTTGTTAATCATTGCAACATCTGATACTTATTTCGTAAAGTAGATGAACCTGAGATTGTTGATTTGTCTTGAATTTAAATGTGATTTACGAGTAAGCATTTTATTGAGAACACTATAATTCATTCATCTCGTTATTGTCCTTACCTAAATACCATTCCATAAAATCAATCGTGAATGTTTGGTCGATGTTTCGATTTTTAGTTATACCCGTAACGATCCATGGATTTTAGGTACGTTGTGTAGTAGTACTACATGCATTGCTAATCTAATGATTAGTCATCGTAATCAATCCGACCGATATACAGTAGCTACTAGTCCTAGTAAATAAAAAATAAGATCGTGCCACTGGTGAATATGTTTATGATGTCTTATTTATGCAAAATAATGAAGTTTTCTGTAGAATATTATATAGATCAGAGTACTTACACTTAATCACTTTGTTAATTATCGGTAGAAAATATGTCAACTGCATGGTATGAGGAAGCGTAAAGTTCATTGACCCTCATTATCGTTAAACGCCGATTAAAGTTGACCAACTGGACACAATTCATTAAGCACATTAGCTTAGCCTCCAGGCATCGCCAGACAGGCGGTGTCCTGTGCTCTGCTTGTGTGTGTGTGGAAATTCAGCTATTTCCGCACGGACGGAGGAAAGAGTTTGTGTGTGTGTTCTGTGCAGGGGTGTCTCTGTCTACAATAGTACTGCCGAGTCTAAGGTGTATATAAACTGGTATAAACTTGTTAGACAGATGTTTATGACCACCGTGTAGATGCAAAGCTCTCTGGGATTGGAATAAAATAAAAAAATATGAGAAATATGCTAAATAGCATTAAAAAATGCAGTAATCCTATTTATATATTTTCTTCGTTACGTCGCAGGTGACAAGTATAAAGTCAGGCTTTCTTGTTCTTAGTATTTTTATTGCATCAATCGAATGACGGCCAATTTTTTTACCATTTTTACGTTGACTTACGCCTAGTGACTGGAAAATACCTTCAGATTGATACTCGGTCACTTACGGTTTCAGATTTTCCATCTCCATCACCAATATTGTATCTTTTATTTTTATACTGAAAGTGTTTTGTGTGTTGCTATAGTGCTAATAAAGACTAAATAAACGTCGTAGTACATGTTAGGTATCTGATCTCTGACTTTTATTTATGTTGGCGTACGAAAATACTTCCAAGAGGAATAAATATTATATTGATAGCGTACCTGCAATCGTTTATTGATAATGCGCATGCTATTTTTAATGTCGGGAATCATTTATTACCTTGCTTTTTGCATTTGCTGCGTTGCGTCGTTCGTCGGTTTTTATTTATTTACTGTGGTTGTGTTTGTAGTAGGTATTGAAGTATTTATGTATGTCAAATTATTGATTACTGCGTTTATGATCGGCACAGTGCAGGGGAACTACCTGAAAGAGTTTTAGCCTTTTATTAGTTAGTAATCATTTTATCAACTAAATTATGGCCAATTTATGCATAGATAAGGAGATTTATATTAGTAATTGTGTTGATATAATTATGACGATTCTGAAATTACTTTAATTATTATTTTTACTAGACATACGACAATGTTTTCTATGTAATGCAGCCTGGTGCTATTGCCTAAAAATATTCAGAAAGATTTGTAAATATAAATAGTAATCTTATGAGTTCGGGCAAAAAAGTAAACAAAAATGCGTGTACTGTATTTGAAATTAAACATCACGAACAATTACTGTATTTTATTGTTATTTTTAATATCGTGCCAACGTACAGTCAGCGACGCATAGCGGGTGTTGAGCTCGCTCTTTGTTTGTCGACAATGGCGTGCACTGTACAAGCCGGTGATGTGTAAACTCGGGGAGAATGGTATGCCTTTTCGGAAATAATGGACAGAATTCCTGGCAGTACAGTTAAGTGCAAAAATATAAGTGCGAAATTATATTTTAGTGTACCATCTCCCAGTGCAATAAGTGTTGCTATGTGGCACATGATATTACCATGGTACTTTTAATTTGACATCGTTTGCTGTGACAATTGATTTCTAGTTATCTGAGTAGTATATACACCTATGCCATTTTCTGTACTTAAAGCTTTATTACACTTAGGGAACCTATTTTTAAATAAAATAGACACGCTTGTATGCAGGTACTTCTTTTATATTATAACTGAAGTAAAATGTTTTACCACTGTCATGAACGATGATAGTAAAACATACATACATTTAAATATCACAAATCGTAGAAAGTGGAAGATTCAATACCTACCTACGAAAGTACTATTGAATCTTCCACTTTCTACGATTACTAAAGTAGGTAGGTACAAGACTTGGTTACTCTTGTACCTAAACATCATGACTAAATATTTAATTCTTTATTATCTCCTTTGTTGTCTTTATTATCTCAGGTGCTCCCAAATGCAGAAAACATAATGCATTATTCCAAACCCGAACTAAAATGAACAAGCAATTACGTCTGCACGTTTTTGGTCGTTAGCAACTTTATTCTCGTTGCTTATATCCTTTAGTTTCCTTATATCTGTAAAAACATATCTAAACTCACTAGCGGTATATTTCATACATACTTAAGTGATCTTTTCGCAATACTATTCTGATTTGGCTTTACTTTTTCCTCCTTTAAATCTGTAAGCGATGTGCGTTTTATACCGAGACAAGCTGTCTGGAAAGAAAATATATAGACGTCTTGCCACTGAATATTGAATTATCTGTACCGTTCTCCACATTTTTACCAGTCTTCGACAGTCACTCGAATTTATGTTGTGTTAACGGACCCTTTGTTTGCCGTCAACGCAGTCTGAGTGTACTCTTGGCTTGTTAGTGTTTGGGAAACGTTAGTTCACCCTTATTGCAAGTTTGATGGCTCTGATTAAATGTCTAGTTTAGTGAAGGATCAAAGTCCGAAACTAATTGAGTTTGATAGTTCAATTTTGTTAAGCTCGCGTGAAGTGATTCGTCTTGAAAATGTACCTAGAATTTTTATCGCTCGCGTCCGCAGTATTAGGAGCGTCTGTATCATAGTGGGGTTATGATGGTTGAGTTTTTGTTTTCTCTGTTGTATTCGATTAATTAGAATGTGATAGGCGTCTTACCCGCTACGATAGACAATAAAAGCGCTACTATCAATTCAGTAGAAGAATTATTAAATAAGGCATAAAGCCGTTAGCGGTTTTAAATGACACTTTAAATTAAAACTATCATGAGGACCAGTGGCACTTCATTTAATTCAGACACTTCCTGACAATTACATCCTGTAACGCGAGCCGTGTAATAAAACTTACTACCGAAACACAATACTACGGGTCGGATTACGATTAATTGCATACATTTTACTTTTGAAACGTCATATTTAAATCCACTGTAAAATAAACCGTATTTAAAAACAACAAAGCAGATTTTTGAGGAGAAAACGGTGTCAAAATACGAGGTATGGATAAATAGAAGGCTGTAAAAGCTGTGAGGTAGGTTTTCCGCATGTATACTGGATGGTGCATTCATACCGAACCATAAGTTTTCGCTGAAAGCTTAGTGTTTCCTGTGAGTTTCTAAAAGAACCTATACAAGGACGAACTTTTACTTCAGATTTGTCTTTTTTTCTACGATATCTCAGAGTTAGTAATGTGGTTTGTAAAATAATGTTCATAACGTTTTTCGGTATTTACTTATTCAGTTCGATCGACAAAGAAGTTAGGTCCTGACTTACGGGTTCTTACGGGTAAAGATTTTAGACGAGAGATATAAATGTAACATTCGTTTGTTAAGTTAATTTTATACTTACCAATTTATTGATTGAAATGATTCCAATATAAGCTTTTAATTTGAAGAAATAAATTGTAAAAAAATTAATCTCCCACTCTGGTACCCCACAAAATTCAAAACTAAAAGGATAATAATATTTTCGTCGTTACTAATGAAATAAAACTATTTAAACCGATATATTAACCCTGCGTATATTAACCCCTTTAAAATGTTCGATATGTCGGGATATAGTAAATTAAATTAATATTAAAATTCGTTTAAATAGTTTAATTTCATAAATTGATATAGTTCTTCATCGACACACCAAAAACGAAACTCACGATCGCCCTCGATCTCACCGCGACCTCGCTCGCAACTCGATCGCGAGCCGCTGGTAGCGGCCCGGTTTGCCGCCCGCCCTACAGTCGCGCCGCTGCCTCCGTTGGGCGCGCTCGTATACCTTGACAGCCTTCACAGCCTTCACTTGTTTTCGACGGCCGGTTCGTATTGTACGTTTTTGAGCGAATGCTTCCTTGTAGAGATAATTATTTGGTATGTTCTTTAAGTTTAATGAGGACAGCTGATATTTTTTTTGGATTAGGGGAAAATTCGTTTGTCTAGTAGCTACTGCTTTTATTTCTTTACCTTTGTTAGTATAATTATTTTCTGAATAGTAGATAGAAACCTAGTTGGACGATTTTTTCAATTGAAGGTCAGGACCTCGATCCTATTTAAAAAAACATCATGTTAATGATGCTTTTTTAAATTTAGCCTAATATTTTAGAAGGACTATTAGAAAATACCGTTCGTAGCACCGTAGCTCTAGTGTGGTTATTAATATTTGCGTAAATTATCCTTGTTTTTTTTTTCAAATATAGTTATTTTCTAATAGGTAATTTTATTTTCAAAATATAGGGTTAAAACAACTTAATAAGCACTCGTTTTGTATTTACCTGACATAAATAGTTAATTGTAGGTAAGTACATAAGTTTTTGTGGAATAAATAAAATTATTTTTAACCGACTTCAAAAAAGAAGGAAGTTCTTTCGTTTCATTCAGTTTTTTGTCGATGTCTCCGATAATCGTGAACCGATTTTCAATTTTTTTTTCAATCGAACGGGTATTTCAACCCGGATGTGGTCCCGTTGGCATTAAGTCGGGGTCTGATTTTTTAAAATATTATTTAGATTTATGTTTTCTTTGGTATAATGATATCTTAATTATTTTATTAATGATATCTCAATTAATCAATAATATTTAAAAAATCAGATCCTCATTAGTCATCGTTGTTATACGTAAGTTATTGAGAATATGTTGCCGGTTAGTGGACTGGCCGTGTGGTGACGGCAGTAAGAATACATTTGTCACCTCCCCAACTCCTTCGGGTGTCGTAAGAGTCGACTAAGGGATTGAAGTGTCACGGACCATTATTTTACAAAATATTAATCATGGGCAGCAGCGTCATCATAGTGGACACATTACTGCGATCGCCAATCCTCTTGCCCAGCTTGGCGATTTTGGGCATTTACCTCCTAATGCGTCTATACGTATAGTTAATAGGAGAAGCCTACGTCCAGCGGTGGACTGAGATAGTAGACTGATGATGTATGATGATGTTGCCGATTATCTTGTAGCTCTTTTGAAAGTGATGATCTTTACTGTGGATTTGTAAGCTGTCTTTAAATCAGAGTAGGTAGGTTTTTAATTGTATTATTAAGTTTAGTACCGTAAACCCATTTAACTTTGGTCCGAAAATCTGGGCAGGCACTCTAGCATACAGGTTCAACTTTCAGTATGTAAGTTGATAAATACCACGACCTACTGTAAAATGTCTAAACGTTAATTATAAACCGGTGTAGGTGTCTAATTATTTACAAAAACCAATGCATTTAATATATTTCCAAACATATTTGTAAAGCAAGTAATTTCGCCTTTAACAAACACAAAAAGTAATTAGATACAATAACATGCTATTTTTCCAATAGTGCTCAATAAGTAAATAACACTACCTATTCCTGCAAATCACCAGCTACCACAATAACAAATATTTACCTATTATTACCTAACAGGATAATAGCCCGACCTCTTTACTACTGTTATCAGCGTATACAGAACCGAACGCATTCTATACCGACTGTCACAATCTGTCATTCTGTCATTGTCAACACAGTGCTCGGAGCAACCAGACGACTCCTATTTCCTATTTTTGTTTACACTTTCAATCAAATGTTTCTAGTGTTTACAAGTGTGTTTTAGATATATATAATGGAGGTCATGATATCAGTGCGTTCAATGGAGGACAGACTTTATAATTTTAAGTCTTTGAAAGATAAATTCGAGCATTTGAGGTAAATTTACTAGTATTTTATTTCTTTCAACAAAGGGATAGTTTTCCTGTTTAAAACATTTTTGCAGTAACCTAATGAGGTTACTATATATAAACGCGAGTAAAGTACAGTATAAAATATGCAATAGTACCTGTAGGTATGTATAATGTATTTTGCTCACGTGTATATATTATATACTGCATGAAATAAATAATTGTTTGCATCGCCTACATTTACTTTTGCGGATTTTGCTTTAAAACAATGATATCTTGTTACTGATGAATGAATTATACTCTAGTGAGGTTTTCAGTACACGTATAAATACAATATGTACTCATTTCCTCTGGTATTTCTATCAGAATTAGAACTTATTTCTTAAATGTATATTTTTCATAGAACAGATAGAAACATTTATTTATTAACAAAGTTCGCTCCTAAATTTTGCGTAGTCGCCTTAGAGCTGATTAAAAACACACCACGCCAAAATGTAACTCCATCTATGACTATTATTGACCATGAAAGATCATACAATTTATTTTACTTTGCTATAGTTCCGAATGTTACATGTATCATGTGTGATACTTTATATTGTATTGTATTCTGGCCATTTTCCGCAACTCAACAACAAACGTGCGTATTTTGCGTGGCCCTAACGCTGGCCCACAGTACTTGTTGGGGACTTCACAATTCACATACACCCTTGAATTTCTTTGCAGATGTATACAGGTTTCTTCCCGACGTTTTCCTTCACCGTAAAGTACTTGTGAATATCAAATGATATTTCGTACATAAGTTTACAAGGAGCGGTAATGGCCAGTGGTTCAGACTACTTCAGACGTTAGACTTTCAATCCGGAGGTCGTGAGTTCAAATCCGAAACTTATGTACGCAATGAAAAACATCGTAAGGAAATCTGAATAAATCCAAGAAGAAAGGCCATAGTCGGATTTTCATAGTAAGTCAGCCTTTAAATCAACCAGACTCTAGTATTTTTTTGTGAGTACCTCTTATGGTGAAGAACATTTCTGCTGAGTATCAACGTCCTATCGGTGACAGTTTTTGACTTATGATTTTTTTTAGTTTTTTCTTTAATGTGTTGTATCTCAGGATGTATAAAAGCGAATTGCTTCAAATTTTGAAATAATGTTCTTTATTTAGATATGCATCGAATTTAAAAAAATGAATATCGATTGTCGTATAAAAAAAAGAAAAAAAAAGACCAAAAAATTTTTCATATTTTTTTTTTGTGTACCTATGAAGTAGTGACACCTCTATTTTCTTTTTCTAATTATAGACCATACATTGGCCTACTAGTTGCCTAAGTATCAAAATTTTCCAAGCGGTACTTCTTACCAAAAATCGGCAATATGTGTGGTCAAGTTCTGCATTCAATCGGTGTTTTTCAATGTAGTATACAAACTCTTCATTTATATTTGAGTTTTCTTATCAGGTTATCTTATTTAAGAGTAAATGCTAATGACAACTTAATGTCATCATGATGCAAGCTGTTTATTTCATTATTAATCGGCCGTTTATTATTTTAACTAGCGTAATTCGATATTATTTATGAGATATTCATTAAAAATAATATATTTCTTGAATATATATATATATATTATCGAGATACGCTAGTTGAAATGGTAAAAAACGGCCGATTAATAATGAAATAAACAGCTTGCATCAAGATGACATTAAGTTGTCATTAGCATTTACTCTTAAATAAGATAACCTGATAAGAAAACTCAAATATAAATGAAGAGTTTGTATACTACATTGAAAAACACCGATTGAATGCAGAACTTGACCACACATAGTGCCGATTTTTGGTAAGAAGTACCGCTTGGAAAATTTTGATACTTAGGCAACTAGTAGGCCAATGTATGGTCTATAATTAGAAAAAAAAAATAGAAGTGTCACTACTTCATAGGTACACAAAAAAAAATATGAAAAATTTTTTGGTCTTTCTTTTTCTTTTTTTTATACGACAATCGATATTCATTTTTTTAAATTCGATGCATATCTAAATAAAGAACATTATTTCAAAATTTGAAGCAATTCGCTTTTATACATCCTGAGATACAACACATTAAAGAAAAAACTAAAAAAAATCATAAGTCAAAAACTGTCACCGACAGGACGTTGATACTCAGCAGAAATATTCTTCACCATAAGATGTACTCACAAAAAAATACTAGAGTTTGGTTGATTTAAAGGCTGACTTACTATGAAAATCCGACTATGGCCTTAAAAGATGTATTTCAAGTTCCCAATCCGCTTTGGGCCAGCGTGGGGACTTCAGCCCAATTTAACTCATATATGAGAGGAGGCATGTGCTTATCAGTGGGACATATACAGTGTGTAAATCTAATACGGGCGATCAATTGAACCAGGCATGGAATTCATTGGTGTAATCATGGATTACAAGGTTTTTTTGAAGTTACTCTTAATTATGACCCCACAGAATTTTTTAAGATTATCGGAGCAGCAATGTAGGTACGAACATTTGTTATTCTTGATATGGCAGTTATGTCATCTGCCTTTGAAATTAGCTGTCAACGACTGTTTAACTCGTGTATGTTGCTGTACATTGCGCGCCGAATTATTTTGTATGGAAAATTTTGTTGCTCTAGTTTTAAGTAAAAGTTATTTGAATGTACTTATTATGTCGTAAACTAACACTCGTTAAGAGCTTCGCCCGTATTAGACTTACACCCTGTATATACATAGGCTAAATAAACAATGCTTATTGTTATTGTTGTTTGCTTGCAGGCTCGGCGGAGGCGTGCAGCGGAGCGCCACGCACGCCGAGATGCCGCATCGGGGTGGGACTATCGCCGAAAGGTATGTACTCACACTCTTAGCACAGGTAAACCTTATGCCTTTTGTAATAAGGTCCTTGGATGTACAGTGAAAACGGTTGCTCTTCCTACAGAATTTCAATAAGAGGCATGAGCTAAAACCTAACAGCGGTGATCAGCTTTAACTATGTTAGTGTTATTCTATCGTGGGTGCGTAGCCACGATGTAAATCGCAAATTCTAAGTTCGAAACGCATCTCTTAGAAAAGAGTGATAGAGGGAGAAAACTACGCTACGCTCAATAGAGCGTTAGCGATTGACATGGCTACGTATTCTCTAGCCTCGTCCTGCCCAATGTGATTTATAAAGGACATATTCGATTGTCTAGAACAAAAGAAAAGCAATTATATTTTCGAACTCATTAGGTTTCAATTTCAAAAGCTCTAATTTAGTTTACGGGCAGGACGAGGCTAGTGAAGACATCAAGAAAGAAGGAGAGGTACTGCAGTTACCATGGCCGATTACGTTCAGGAGCCTATAGTAGCCCCTGTCAGTGACGGTCACGTGATGTGGAATTGTTCAATCTTTGTAATGGCGACAGCAATGGACCGGTGTATAATTGATGGTCTTGTAAATATTTTGTTAGTTGTCATTGGTGGTTGTTCATTTACAGTTACGACGGAAGTCTAAAAACTTGGACGAAACTTGAAAGAAGATGGAGATTACTTATGAGCTATATTTGTGGACTAGTCAATTACATACGTTGTAAAGTATAAATAGCTTGTTTATCCCTTTTGGAAAATAACCTAGCAATTAGACTAATTAGATACACGACTCTGACAAAACAGGTAAAGGACTATGCGTCAAAATGGACCAAAAACCAACAAAGCTGGGAGTAGTGTCATTAAAAAGGTCTCCTTATGTACTTTATTTCATTCTATAGGTGCAAAGTTGAATTCCATTGGATACTTTTATATGAGTACGGCGTTCTGCGGGTACTCCCTAAGTAAATCACCGTCGTCCACACACCCATCATCATAGTATTTACTCTGATGAAAATACAAATATCTCCGTTTTGCGACGGAATTGAACATGGTACCCATAGAATGAAATGAAATAAATGTAAATACCTATTTAATGACACCTCTTTCAGCTCTGTTGGTTTTTGGTCCACTCTCCATACAAATCTGCCCATGGTCCTTTGCAAACGCTCCTCCGCCAGCAACCAGCATTTAATTATTGCGACCACTTCCCTACCGTTCCCATATCTATGAGGTTATCGTACTAGTCAACAGATAGGTTACATTATGACATTCATTGTACATTATAATGACAGCATTATGATGACGCGATTAAGTCCCGTTGTCGTTAAATATACGTGGTATCGAAGTTTATACTTTGCGCTTTATTAAATACCTCGTGGGAATGGGGTAATACCCAACAAGGAATACCCCTAACTAGCCATAAAGCTTATTCAATGTAAACATTCCACTGAACTAAACTTTCTACCTTGATAACAAAGCTTTATGATAACACTTCAAGTACTTGTACTCCGTTTAACTTCGAAACAATTAAGGAAGAAGATTACTAATGAGCTGATAAAGCCCAGTCGGGTAAAGGTCAGGTAAAGACCCTTTGTTGTCTGTTGCTAGTATACCTAGATAAAGGATTATTATTAATAATATATTTAGAAATAAGCGTGGTAATATTGATACAAAAAATTCCACACAGGCCACTTATAAGATTTTTTGCATCCACAATGTGGATAAGTATAAGCGTTCGTCTGTAGCTTCATAATTATGATTTTCTATCCAGTTTAGCTGTTCCAACAGACAAACTAACATTATTGCAGTAATTGTGAAAACACAAATCAAATTACATATTTATTAACTAAATATTTTGCGTATGCGTCATCTCTCCCAGCCGTTTTTTCACAATGGCTGCTGTTCAACGCTGAAAGCGTCGCTGACCTAGACAATTTTTGAAGCCAATACACCGTAGGAATTGCTGCAAGTTGATACCTCTCCAAAGTAATTATATTGTATGGCCGCAGGTGGTCTGGCCATCACCTCGTCGCGCTTAGCGTCAGTCAGCTTATGATGCCCTTTGTATACATATAGCTGCCCACGCTGCGCCTTCCGGTACGTGGCCGCCGTACGGTTCTACGTGCAAGGCACCCCGCGCACTGCCATTTTCAGTTTAGCGATTCGAAGAGCTATATCGGTTACTTAGGTTCTTCTGCGGATGGTCTCATTTCTAATACGATCTCGCAGAGAGACTCCTTGAATAGCCCTCTCCATAGCCCTTTGGGTGACTATTTATTTATGTTTATTTACTTTATTTGCAGGCTGGCCGCTCTACAAGCAGCGGGCGCCAACGATTGGCGCGCCCGGGTATGTCGGCTCAGCCCAGAGAAGGAGGACTCCAAGGCGATAGAGCGGGCCAAGAACATGATCAATGTACGTACTCTTTTTTCCAAGACACCGGAGCACTTTAGCTCATTGCCTTACCCCCTTATTCATAAACGTCACTTAACTTGGCAAGCCGCTAAGCATTTGTGTCCCTGACGATCTTATATACATATTGATAGGACCGAAAGAGACAAACAGAACTTAGCGGCTTTCTAAGACGTTTATGAATAAGCGGGTTAGAACCTTCGTTTTCGTCAGATAAAATTATCACTTACATTTTCCCCAGGCATATAAAAGAAACGGACAGCTAATATTTATCTGCGATATACCTATATTTTTATCAGGGGATGGTGAAAGAAGCCTTTAGAATAAACAGGCTCAAAATATGAGCCAGACAGTTTGCAGCCGCTGAAAAAACAGCGGTTCATTCAAAGTACTTAAGACAGCCTGCTCAAGAACTTCGGTATTTAATAAACCTCATAAACTCGTGTTTTTACAAGTATACAGGGTGATCCAAACCTTGACGTCAAAATTTTTTTTTAGGTTCCCTACGTCATGGCCGTCATGGGCTATCACAATATTCTGATAGCTCATGACGTGAGGAATCTAAAAAAAAAAAAATTGATGTCAAGGTTTGGACCAACCTGTATATTTGATGGCAGTCACGGGAATCAGTATGTTTTTTTCTACTTAGTAATTTAAAAAGCGGCCTATTTCGCTGTCTTGCGCGAATAGTTATAATTAGAGGAATATATCGTCGGCTGACAAGCAAAACTCACTATAAAAAGTGTCACTACTCTTAGCAACCTCTCATGTCAGTATTAAATCAGAACAGAGATACGAGCTTTATTTGAAGTAGGTATTTGTTACTTGATGAGTTTTGCTTGTCAACCGACGATATGGCCTTTATTATGGTTAAAGAAGTTTATTTTCTCAAAAGAAATTTACATTTCACTTATTAGAGAAAACATTAAATTAACACAGTATAACTATAACTAGTGAGCATCTGAGCATGCATGAAAGTATTTAAACAATTAAACATAACTAATTGTTACATAATTATAATCTAACTACGAGCTACTATAACAAATTTATTTTTTATTTTTAACAAGTACGCGCGGATTTATTAACGATGAGTACCTATCATGCAAGTCAGGCAGTTTAATATATAAATTATAAGCACCCCTAAAGAATATTTCCTACTTTTAGTAAAACTAATGACTACTTTTCACCCGGTCGCGTTGAAATAAAAATAGCGCACTCAATCTGAGTGCAAGGCTCGCAGCTTTGGCCGTCGAGTGCTCTTGAAAACTATTGTGGCAGCCCTGTCAGCTTATAACCTCCCTTGCGATACCCTACCAGCGACGACGCAGTCGACTGACTATGAACCGTATGTTTATTGTAATAAAGGCCATGTATGCACAGTTACTTTGTAACAGTGTGGGCGTCTGTAAAGTACCCTACATGTCAAACATACCTACTACGTTTTACTTTGTTCTTTATGGAATAAGGCAAAAATTTCAATGAACTGACAAGATTTGAAGTTTTAGGAACGATTTAGTACCCAAGTATGGTAAAACTGTTAGGGAGGCGTAAGAGTACCTATAGGGAGCAATATTGGTACAACAGTAGTTAAGGGCAATCTATAATACCAATAAATAGTTCTAGAAATTGGTGTGAAAATTTAATATATCTAAAGGTAAAATGGGTGAATCAACTTTTTTCTGTCTGGTATTGCCATGGTTACGGTCGCGTGAGTCACGCGGGTTTTATGCAAAATTATGCTACTTAAATTAGGCAAACTTGCAAGTAGTGCATGTCTGTAGGTGGCCCATTAAGGAACGGGCTTATTAACACCAGAAAAATGTATGTTTGCATAGTTTAAGTAGCATAATTTTGCATAAAACCAGCGTGACTCAGGCGACCGTAACCATGGCAATAACAGACAAAAAAAAGTTGATTCACCCACATACACTCTACGAGAATTAAATTACACCCTACAGACGTCTGAACACGTCTTATGTCCTAGTCCTGTGGCTATTATATCTTGGCATTTAAGATATGGGCAAATATTTTTTTTCCTTACTGTTATTGCCATGGTTACGGTCATCTGAATCACGGTAGTGTTCTGCAAAATTATGCTACTTAAATGATGCAAACACACATGTAGTCCATATTTGTAAGTGGCCCATTATGGGAAGGGAATAACAGACAGAATAAAGTTTATTCAACCATATAATATTTTAATAAAATTTTGACATGTCATTATAAATGGCGCCTAATTTCCAACCGCTCATTATTAATGTTAAAACAAAGGATAATGTTTATCGATAAATACCTTCACAAGAATCTTAGAATTTGTAATACAGGCAAGTTATTTTCGTCGCTAAATTTGGCCCTCAAAATCAATAGCTATTGTCAAGGGCAGTGCCGGGCGGTGATATCCCTGGCTTTTGTCGATTTTACCAAAGGGGGATGTATTTGTATACAACCCTTATACTTTAAGATTAGATTTGCTTAACCACTCGACGACGGGAAATCCCACAGGACACTGCGCCAAACATGAATCTGCACCATGCACGTTTTGTTGAGGCAAGCTGTTATAAATAGTGCAAATTCATGATTTGTGCACTTTGCATTTTGTTTTATCAATTGGTCGTAGTGCATTTTATATTTGTTTAAATTCTAAAGTTACGTATTATTGATAGATACGAGTTTATTTTAGAATAGACTGAAAGAAATGCTCTTGAACTTTTGCTCACATAATATTCATAATAGTAATAATTCAACATATTCATAAGAAGAGACCAAACTGTAGTCGCTATAATGTTGTGACGTTTTTAATGGTTGTTCACCGTTTAAAGGCAATGTTCAGTATCATC
>JALPQI010005520.1:0-37198 GCA_025490895.1 Thaumatotibia leucotreta
CACGGCATGATATTTTTGCCGGTGTGTCACTTTTGACATTTATGATGGAAAATATTGTTTAACATAGTATAAAGAGTACCGTGCCGTGGAGATTTACTCGTACGACCACAGTGAGTATAAAAGACCATAATGTTCAATGTGTAAGACGATGATTTCGGATGATATGCTGAAATAGTACATTACGACATAAGTGCGAAAAACATGAAATTTGAAACGAGTAGCGATGTTTTAAAACACGACCGATAGGGAGTGTTTTAATTCAACACGAGTTACGAATTTCGTTTTTGCACGTGTCTCGTACGACGTTTATTAGTACAGATAGCCCTCTGAAGTTTTGGACCTGACGTATAATGACCCACTTCTCGCACTAGAGCCTAAAAAGTACACCATCTGTAACTAAAAATTACATATATCATTCACTATAAAATAATACCGAACGCCTGATCAATGATTCTATATTTTATAAAGTACAATTGGTCAAAACATTGTTTGTTTTACCACATTTTGGGAAAACAACTATTCGTTAATTTTGATTTAACGAATAGTTGTTAGTTGTTTTTAATCGTTTATTAAACTAAATTCTCGCCAACACGTGCAAAATCAACATCAGCCTTATTTCAGTGCACCCACGAGCCACATGGATATAACCTAAAATGCAGTATCCAAAGATTTATATTCTAGCAGCAAACTGTCCCGCCCGCTGCACTTATAAAATACGGAGCAATATCAGATATATCGTATATCAAAAGTTCACGCTTAAAAGCAAAGTTCGCTTTTTTCCGAAGAAAGCCGTCAAAGTGCCGGCTGAGAAATAACCTCGCTGAACTTTCAGCCAATATACGTAAGCTCATTGTCCAGCGGAGAAAGCTTTTGAGCTGCTTTCGAATAACTTTATCGCGACCGAAGGGAGCTCTTTGGTTGGAAAGTATCTCGTGCCTTCAGTAACTACAGTAAAAGCTGTGTAGCGTATCTATCGTTGGAAGTATTTTATACAAATCGAAGTAGATCTACGCCATCATCATTAGAAAAAATATATTAAAAAATTAACATGGGACTATTTTACACAAATCGACATAGTCCCACTGTAAGCTCAATTAAGGCTTGAGTAGTGGGTACATAACTGAAAAAAAAACATGTTAGTGATAAATGCAGAAATACATTATATTCCATACCCCGGACTCGAACCACGAACCTCCAGCTACACGGCAGTGATACACATCATCATCATCATCATCAGCCTATGTTAGTCCACTGCTGGACGTAAGACTCTCCTATAAACCATGCGTATAGACGCATTAGGAGGTAAATGCCCATAATCGCCACGCTGGGCAAGCGGATTGGCGATCGCAGTAATGTGTGACGTGTGATGACGCTGATGCCCATCATCAATATTTTGTCAAATAATGGTCAGTGACACTTCAATCCCTTAGTCGACTCTTACGACACCCGAAGGAGGAGTTGGGGTGGTGACAAATGTATTCTTACTGGCCGTCACCACACGGCCAAGTGATACACACTGAGTTACAAAGGCAATCAAAACACTTTCTTGTCTACGGATCGCTAATACAAAGAATCTAATACCGAATGTAATTTGTTCCTTTATAAATGAACTTTCCAAATAACCCCAAGACCGAGAAAAACCCAATAGAAGCACTGGCTCTATCTTCCAACTTTTCTTATTAAGCAAGCAGAGGCACGTCAAGGCGGTAGTTTTATTACGCGACGGGCACCTCAATTTCACAAGTGTGCCGAATTTACATACATTTACCCCTTTATTTAACTTCGGTCCGCCGAGATTTGTGCGCGCTACGTCGGGGGTAGTCGGGTGTGTTCGGCGATTGCTTCGGGTTCCGTATTTAAAATTTAACGGCCACTAGCGGTGTGAATTTATAACAGGCTTAGGACATTTAGATATCAGACTTATGAAACCAATTAATTGAAGAGCTGGAGAGTTTCTCGCAGAACGTATAGGTATTGGGATATTTCGATTAAGGGCAGGTAATTTGATTTCATTTTAAATACCTATATAAATTACTAACTAATTTATTAACAAAAAAAAAACAATTACTATAAACATAACTATGATTATGTAGTTCTTTAGTAGCGATACATCAGAAAGTCAGCATGATTGAGTGTTAGTGCGCAAACTGAGTGGACGCTCAAGCGGGGCGGGGCATTAGGTAGGTAAATGCCCATAATCGCCACGCTGGGCAACCGGATTGGCGATCGCAGTAATGTGTCCACTATGATGACGCTGCTGCCCATCATCAGTCTTGTAGAATGGTCAGTGACACTTCAATCCCTTAGTCGACTCTTACGACACCCGCAGGAGGAGTTGGGGTGGTGACAAATGTATTCTCACTGCCGTCACCACACGGCCAGCGGGGCGTCCATGTTAAACAAATGTTCTCGCCATCCGAAATGCTTGAAGGCCCGCCGCACACCCCGCTCGAATGTCCACTCCGTAGCATTCACATTAAGAATATACCTAATATAATATATCTGAGGGTATAACACAAATATGTCAGCGGAACCCCAAAAAGCCTACAGCACTCAGCCCGGATCTTTTTAATATTTACCTTAACGCGCTGTATGCCACACTCGACACTAGCATTTGCGTACACTCGACGTCACGAAAATGTGTGCGGTTTTGCACCTTACGTCATTGTATTAAGACTAAAAGTGTGATTACTGATTATACATATTATATGTGGATAGCCGTGTTGTAATTTTGGACCCCTTCTCTCTGAATATTGCGTCGAAGATTAAAAATAAAACAAGGCTTATAAAATGTAATTCGAGCTGGATTGAGTCATTGACTCCCAAATATTGTACAACATATACAGGGTGTTTTTTTTTCGACCGTTCAAATTCTACGTAGTGAATGTGTAGGCCATACTCACCAACTTTTACTATGGGGACAAAGTCGAAATCGCGAAAAAAAAATCAGCTGTTTCATACAAATTGGCGGCATTACGCCGGCCGAAATGTATGAAACAGCTGATTTTTTTTCGCGATTTCGACTTTGTCCCCATAGTAAAAGTTGGTCAGTATGACCTACACATTCAATACGTAGAATTTGAACGGTCGAAAAAAAAACACCCTGTATTATACATTTCCAATATCATCAAATTTTGGAAGCGAGGCAACACTGGCAACTCAGTTCATAAAGGAATTCATGCATAAAATTAGGTACACAACACAACACACTTTTGCAGACACCACTGCTGCAGGGCAGTTTTATTAAGATTATGTTCAATTGCAGATAAACTGATTAAGTCAGATAATTTACCTAATATAATTAATTACCGTGAAACGGGGTAAATATGAACGTAGACGTAGAGTAAACTGGTCTGTTAGCCCAAGACAAACAGTCCAGTTTAGAACAGCAGATTTTTTCATATGTGTCATTTTTAACTGGACTGTTTGTCCTGGGCTAACAGACCAGTTTACTCTACATTCCTATTTACCCCATCATGTCTATTTACCCCTTTTTTCGAAGCGCCGGTCGCTTATATCGCCACGGCACCATCAACGACATAGTCCGCCGCTCGTTTGCCACCGTCTCTGTGCCTGCAATCCTTGAACCCGCAGGCATGGCGAGGGACGATGGCAAGCGCCCCGATGGAGCAACATTGGTGCCGTGGAGATTGGGAAGGGCCTTGGTGTGGGACGTTACGTGCGTAGATACCTTCGCCCAGTCCTACATCCAGGCCACCCGTCTACAGTCTGGTGCTGCAGCTGACCAAGCCCAGGTTCTCAAGCGCCGCAAATACTCGTCCCTTCTCAAGGACTATGAGTTTGCGGCCATCGCAATAGAGATCCTGGGACCCTGGTCACCTGAAATGAAGACTTTCATAAGGGCCATGTCGGCACGGCTGGTCAACACAACTGGGGACCAAAGGGCTGGCGCATACCTCTCTCAACGCATCGCTCTTGCAGTGCAGAGAGGTAATGCCGCCAGCATTATGGGCTCCATGCCGCAAGCGGACCTGCTGGAGGGTGTGTTCTTTTTATAATAGGATTTTATCTTTGTAGGTAAGTTTAGTTTTAATATTATATTTTTAGTTTTAATTTGTTCTTTTCTTTTGTAATTCTTTGTTTATTTGTATGGAATAAAGTTAATAATCTTTTTACGGTATATGTTTTGGTGCATGATCTTAGTTTTGTAATACATTCGTAAACGTGCAATAAAACTGTAAACGTTAACATATAACGAGTAACGACATCAATGCTTGTTTTCACGTCATGAAAAACGTGAACCGAATATTAACGACACTATAATTTTTACAGACGTTTACGAATGTCGTAAATAACTATATTCAATTTTATACATCAATACACTTACGAGCCACACCTAAGTGAAATGAAAACACAAGTACATAGTGACATATTACTGCTATTAAGCGACAAGCCATCCACTTTATTTACTCCCGTATCATAACATAAACAATATTTGTCAAGCAGTATGTTTATATTTCGGTGGGAGGCACACTGATGTACGGGCGGTAATAAATTAAAAAACAAAATACCACAGGAAAATCTTACTCAAATCGACCTAGTTGCCTACACTAGACCACTAGACCTATATCGTTTCGATTTCATGGGTAAGGATTTGGACCGGATTAGATCGAGATAAGCCGATCTGATACCAAATTTTCAATAAAATTTTATCGACGATAAATTTTCCAATTTTCTTTAACCGTAGCTATGTGGAAGTGTACAACTATTATTTACTGTTATTCTGTGTGATAAAATAAGTAAAATAGCTGAAAGAACGATTCGAAATCGCTACTTACATAAAGTAGCAGCTACTCGTAAAAGTTCCCGATGATGATAAAATGATGATATTTGACTAATTTGAATAAGATAGAAAAATTTACTCGAGCAATAGTACCTATCCACGAACGTATGCTTGTTTGAAACATATATATTACAAGTATATGCAAGAAAGTAATATTTACACAGACACCCAGCATACCCCTACCCGAAAGGGTGGGTGTGTTTATGTAAATAGAGCTCTTGGTACCCTCATGTTTGAACAACTTACGGGGAAAAATGGAATATCGAATACTACCCGATTATTAACTTGGTATCGAACCGAGACCAGTCGAACGTTAGGACTGTTACTCACTGTATAAAGTGCTACTTTTACGTCCCATACATAAGATCACAATTTATTGTAATTTGTAACAACTGTAATTAGGTCGGACCTTAAGATGGTAACTTTAAAATGTTGTAGGTACCTATCCAAAGTGAAACAGAAATAGCGATACGTTCTGTATCGAATCCTGATAAGGAACAAAAGAAAGACCAATCATTATTTTTTCCCGTACAGTCAGTGCAAAAATATGTATCGAAAGAATCCTCTTATAAATATGATACGACGTTTTTATTACATAGTACTCGTATTAAAGTGCACTGGGACATGTTTCTGAGTATTTTTAAATACACCTTATTTGCCTTTCACTCTACAAATATTTTTTTTACATGCGCCTATCTACCAGAGTACCCAAATAGGCTAACCCTACACACAGAATGAAACAAAAATGGCGGAACGCAAATCTTCTAATTACCTAATATTAATCAGAATACGACGCTGTGTAAACGGAAGACCAGACTCTGAACCTGATTGTTACCTGTATGGAGATTGCCAGTTTCAATCGTGTCTAATGTCAACTAGCAAGTAACCATGTATAACGACCGTATTCGGTTAGAGTGCCCATTACGTAACCGATTATTCAGTTATATCGATTACAGCGCCCGTTAAAGGTTACTAACGCATTATGGGTGTTAGCTTAGTGGAGTGTGATAATAGTGGCATTTGTTAACGTTATGGTGTAGTTAATTGTATGTTATTACATGACTGGCTAATGTATCAGTGGCGGTCTGTACAATTCGATTGAAACTAACTACTCGTATAGCTGGTTTTCAGACAGGTCAATATTAGGGCAGAATATTCTTTTCTTTACCTGACTACCCAATAAAATATTTTAAAATAAAAATAAAACCGCCTTCAAAAATTCGCCCGGACTAAAAAGTAAAAAATAATTTTAGTTCCTACCTCTTAGGATTTCCTACCCAAACCTTTAAACCTTTTACCCTATTCATTGAAATAAAATAGTATGGCTAGGTATCCTACAGATTTCTTAGAAGTCGGTGCCAAGCCAAATACGCTCATAGGTATATATTAGATAGAGCTTTGTATCTTACTGTCACTCCGATTATGCTTTTATCAACAGAATGGTCTGCCTCAGTCATTTTGATGAAAGCATAACCGGAGTGACAGTAAGTTACAAAGCTCTACCAAATACATTATACTCGCGAAGTGAACATATTTTTCTTGGCACCGACTTCTAATAAATCTGTAGGATACCTAGCCATACTATTTTATTTCAATGAATAGGGTAAAAGGTTTAAAGGTTTGGGTAGGAAATCCTAAGAGGTAGGAACTAAAATTATTTTTTACTTTTTAGTCCGGGCGAATTTTTGAAGGCGGTTTTATTTTTATTTTAAAATATTTTATTTTTTGCTTTTTAGTAGTTTAATTTATATAAAATCGTTATTTAGTATGCTCTAACTACTTGTAATTAGAATGTACTGCACTGTAGTAGGCTAGAAAACCTGAACTGGCTAACTTACCTACCTATAGGAATATACAACCAACTGTCTGTGCGATATTCAAAGAATTATCCCATTATCAAGGAGTTATACATTGTATCATCAGCAGGTATGAATCATTTCAAAGATTATAGGCCTTAGCATGCTTATATTATTTAAAGAATCACTAACCGCTAACCGACATGTCATAACTACTAAGCAAACACTTGAATAGATCTCGAAAATGAATGACAGTTGTTAAATTCAAAGAATTATCCTCTAACACCTAATCGTTAAGGAGTTATACCTTTCATAATCAGCTCACCAACATGAGACTATGACCACCTAAAGGCAAATACTCGAATAGCTACCAAAATACATGAAATATATGATATATTTAAAGAATTATCCCCCAACTCCTAATCTCTAAGGAGTTGTACCTTCCATCATCAGCTCATCAAAATGAGAGGATGACCACCTAAAGGCAAATACTCAAATAGCTTCCAAAATACACGAAATATGTTATATTTAAAGAATTATCCCCCAACTCCTAATTGCTAAGGAGTTGTACCTTCCATCATCAGATCACCAACTTAAGACGTTCATGACTAGACGCAAATACTTCATTAGTCTTCGAAAATAAATGAAAAATGTCATGTGTGCCTACAACATTTGAAGAGTTCCCTCGATTTCTCCAGGATCCCATCATCAGATCGGGATTCGGTGACAATGGGACCAACTAGAAGGTATACCCTTTCAAACAAAAAAAGAATTTTTCAAATCGGTCCACGAGTCTTCGAGTAATCGGGGAACATACATAAAAAAAAAAAAAGATTTCGACGAATTGTTAACCTCCTCCTTTTTGAAGTCGGTTAAAAAAGGAGTATATTGTTTTCAGGGTTAATGTATCACGTATGTGTGTGGGTAATTGGGTATGTTTGTGAGTTTCTTCGTACCCCTAGAAATATGTAATGCTTTAATCTCTAATGACGTCACGTTGAATTAAGTCGAAAAAAGATAGACCATAATTTTGACAGACATAGATTTCTTGTGTTAAAACATAATTAGACGGTTAAACTCGCATACCTAACAATTTTTAGTTTTCTGACAAAAAACATCGATTTTGATTGTTAATTTGGACCGAAACTCCCTGAAACGTTGTGGCTTTACTGGTAAATAATATTTAGACGTGTTTTGTTTACAATAACTTGCAGTGTCGCAGGCAATATCATTTGTCATTCATGTCCCCACTTGAGATATGAAGTCACGTGCGAGACGTCAAATCGCGGTAGACGGCATGTTTGTCAAAATGTATAATAGCGTCATCAGTTTAAAAAGCGACTGCAGCTTTTATTGTCAAATGGGGATTTTACTATTACTATGGGACTAAATATGTCGATTTGTATAAAATCTAACCAGGGCACTTATATAAAAAAACACTTCCTTTTCTTTCACGTATAATTTTGTAAAGGTTTTTCTATATTTGTTTTCAGTAATATAGGATTGATTTTTGAGCTATTTATTTTTAATTAGTCGTTCATTTCGAACAGCTGCGGCAGTTCTAGGAAGTGTTCATCTTAAACTTTTGACCGGTACTGTACCTGGCTGTGACAGGTTGTAGATAACTAATAAGAAATGCCCAAATACTTATTAGATCTAAAAACAGGAAATAAGTGAGTGCTTAAAGCCAACATAAGTTACAGAAAAGCCTGCATTTCAACACGAATCTCACACAATATTTTGTCAGCCTCCGTAGTCTAGTTGGCAGTGACCCTGCTTACGAAGCTGGAGGCTCCGGGTTCGAAATTTCGAATCCCGGCGAGGGCATTATTTGTGTATTTATTTATCACAAATATTTGCTCCTTGGTCAAAGCTGACTATTTCTACTATTTAAGTATCTGTACATATGTATCTATCTATTATATACATCGTCGCTTGGTACCCACATAACAAGCCCTAATTGAGCTTACTGTGGGACTAGGTCGATTTGTGTAAGATGTCCCAAGATATTTATTTACTCATTTATTTTAATAAAAAAAGACAATGTCGGCAGCACTTCCCAGATCGTGCAGCCAAGTACGGTAGGCTCCGAAAATATGTTAATTTTGATCCTTGTGTTTCGGACATACGTTCTAAAATGTACACATATAAAGTCCTTTCTGCACATGTGCAAAAAAGTCTCATCTCCTGTGCACCCTTCAAAAGCTCACTTTCTGAGCATATGGATTGTAAATTTATACATTTAAGCCGCAGAATTTGCCCAAGTCTGTGACGGACATTATATTATTTAGCAAATATAATGCCTCGTTGAATATTACCTGTTCTGAAACCGTTGGCCGACGGCCAACCCTCTAGATAATGCCGAGACTTGTCCCCCGCAGTCACTGCTGAACAATGGTCACCCTGGCGCTAATATGATTAAGTTAACGGGCTATAGGAGTGTGAAATAGGGTACATCGTTATATTATACAAGTTCTCCAGTCACTCATAACCTTAGACACACCGTATCCGTATATACGTAAGTAATACCTATCAACTTTTAGTACAAAATTGCAAAAAAAAACTTCTTCATACATATTGATGTCGTGGTCTCCACATTCTGTATGGGAAAGTTTTTTTTTTCGCGATTTCGGGGTCAGTCCCTTACTAAAAAGTTGCTCAGTATGACTTATACACCGTGTCTTTTTTTAAATTCCGTTAAATTTAACAGGCTACTTGGTACATTAATTGGAGTTACCTGGTATATTGTTTTTAGTCGAATTCGAAATTTTTATTTATTACGTTTTCATACATAATAAATTAAATAGTAAGTTTGAGAGAACCTTAAGAATAAGATCTCAGGTGACTGACGGCACATGTCAAAATAAGTTTCATTAGGATGTAAAAAAGGTTGCAATACACTTGTTCAGTCATAAAACTTATTTTTTTAATAACTCAATAACAGTGAGAGTTAATATTTTAAAGACAAACGGGTCTTAATCGCGTAAACTTACGTTTAATTACATCCTGACGTTTCGGGCACGACGATACACCCGTGGTCGCAGGCAGGCAGTAAGAATTAAGATACTAGTTTCTTAGACAAATTGATCATACATCTACACATCTTCTATACATCTTTTATTTTGTATACATTTTTTTTTTTAATTGTATAATTTTAAATTATAAATATTAGATGTCATATACCAAAGAAAAACGACCAAGATCACCTATGTCCGAGGTGGGGATCGAACCCACGTACTCAGCTTTCGCGGCTGATGCCTGTACCCCTGTATAATTTTAGTTTCATGACGCATTGGCGTTCTGCTGTAATGTCATGTAAACTTTTGTTTTAATAAATAAATAAATAAATAAATAAATAAATCATTTTTGACCTAAATAAGCTTCCCTTCAATTTAACGGAAATCAATAAAAACACGCTGTATACTCGTATACAGTGCGTGGATACGATAAATGTTCGAGAAATGTTTCTAGCCAAATGTCTATGTTTACGTTGATTTGTGTACGATTTTACCATCATAAAAAAATACTAGACCACAACACTTCGAAGTTACTTTCCATACAAAAATATATTTAGAAAGGGGATATCGCAGTTTGCTTATATAGGTACCAATAGGCTATGGAATTTTATATGAAATACAAAAAAGTGACGTCACGTTTGAGTACTGCCAAATGACCTACTCTTTTAAGTTCTTTTCAATTTCTGAAATAGAAGTTCTGTACAAAAATTACTTCAATCTACATATTAGTAATAATTTCTTCGTGTATTATGTCGTGCATAACGTTAAATAATTTATTTTAACTACAGTCATCATCCCTATTCCCAAGTTTTTTATATCAATAGCAATCAACAAAGCGGACCTTTAAACCGTCACTAATTAATCCAGCCCAA
The DNA here is from genome assembly GCA_025490895.1 of Thaumatotibia leucotreta. NCBI lineage: Eukaryota > Metazoa > Arthropoda > Insecta > Lepidoptera > Tortricidae > Thaumatotibia > Thaumatotibia leucotreta. The sequence goes on from JALPQI010005520.1 coordinate 10,490, forward strand.
ATCCCAGACGAATCACCCTATATAGGTCACACGTACAATATTGAAGGTTTGACACCCGCTAACTCACGAAAGTGACAACTGGGTCGGGTCACTCACCCCGTATAAGCTACCGGGAACTACGAACGTGTTTCGTCTCAGTTGGGCTTGCGGATTTGTACGTAAGTGTGACAGGAACGGAAAACGTCGACCTGGTTCGGAGTAGCCGTTCAGACCTATAGGTGTGTGGGCGGGGTCCGACCTCCGAGGGCTTTAGAGGTCAGATGTTTCTTGTAAAGTTTTTGTCGCCCCTGCGGACTTGGCGGGCTTAAGTGGCATAATGTGATAGAACTCCATAAATATGTATACATGCGCTTCATGCGTAGAAGGAAATGCAAAGGTATACTTGTATTTTGACGCTAAGTCGGTATCGATATTTCGAAGCTTATACCGGATGTAAAAAAAGTGACGATACGTTTAAGAGTCTATTGAGTATCTTGATTATATTCTGATTAGAAAAAAAAAGTAATGTGCAATTAATTAAATGAATCCTTAAACGGCGTACTACTATTTTAGTAACATCCTCCATAACAGACAGTCGAATGTAAATTACAATTTCCGCGTGGTGACGGCAGTTAGAATACATTTGTCACCACCCCAACTTGCCTCGTGAGTGTCGTAAGGGATTAAAGTGTCACTGACCATTCGTTTATGGATGATGGGCGGCAGCGTCATTACAGGGCAGACATATTCCTGCGATCGTCAGCCCGCTAGCCCAGCGTGGTGATGATGGGCATTACCTCTTAATGCGTCCAATGTGCATATTTGAGAGGTCTATATCCAGCAGTGGACTGAAATGTTTTTATACTTAAAACTGAATGGACAGTATCGTACGGTTCGTACTCCCAGAATAAAACATTTGAAGGGTCCATGGAAAGAACATGTCTAGTCATTTCAAATTACAGAAGGAAAAACCACCTTACTTTTAACAGAAAAAGATGTGAATTTTCCCTGATTTTTTTAGGCACTAGACATGTTTTTTCCGTGGATCCTACATTTATGTATTAACTTTTAAATGGTTTACGCGTGTTAAAATAAATCAGGAAAAGGTTTACCTGTCATCTCTTTATTTTTAAAATAAAACAGGAAAAGGTTTACCTGTCATCTCTTTATTTTTCTAATAGAGTGGCGTTGCCGAACCTTTTTTCTTCAAACCACTTTAAAGTAAAGTCCCAATCTTTTTACTATCCCCTCTGGTTTACTATCCCCATACTAGTTTTAGTACCCGAGTACTGTCCCACTTAGCATGGAGCAGATAATCCTTAACATTGAAAAGCTTTCAGTGACGCGTCCGTTACAGATTACCGTCCCTTGTTAGTCGCCATAACTGTCAATCCTTAATAACTGGTCGGCGGGACAAGCTACAGGCTTTGGAGGTTAAACTATTCAAATTCGGTTTAAAGAAACTTAATTGTCTAAGAAAATAAATTGTGTAATATAAATAAATATCTTGGGACACAAATCGACTTAGTCCCACGGTAAGCTCAATTAAGGCTTGTGATGTATACATACATAATAAATAGATACATGTAGATACTTAAATACATAAGACATCCATGACCAAGGAACAACTATTTGTGGTATTAGGGTAGGTATTAGGGTCACTACCAATTAGGATATGGAGGCTGATCAATAACGACAAATAATATGCCTCCAGGTAGCTTAAAGAATGACGTTGAAAAAAAAACACACGTCCTTGAAGTTCACAATTTAAAACCCAAGAGGGATTAATGAATAATGCAAACGAAACCCTATAAGTCCTATAACTTTTACTAAATAATATGTTGATAACTTTCAAATAATGAGCACATAAAAACTTAACATTTGAACTAACTAACGAAGGGAAAAAAGTAGCTAACAGGAGAGCTAAGGCACGCTGTTAGGTGCATTGATGATACTAAAATAATTGATTAAATTAAATTTAAAACAAAAAACCTACATTTCCTTTGAACGGATGGATCCCATACATTATGTTACATGTGCTAAGAAAAAAAAAAGAAAAGATTATACTGTTTCCGCCCGGGATCGAACCGGGGGCCTTGTGCGTGTGAAGCACACGTGATAACCGCTACACTACGGAAACTTGATAACCACAGTCCAAATTCGCCACCACTTTCTAAAACTGGAGCAACGTTGTCTGTTATCGAGCGGACAAGAGATAAGCGTTCTTGACTTTTGTAACGAATTTATTAGGTACAGTCGACTCTCGTTATTTCAAACCTGCGATAATTCGAACCTCTCTATAATTCGAAGTTATCATGAGTTCCCTAGAAGATCTCTTGCTATTTCGAAAAAAATCAATACATTTTTAAACACTTGGTAATTCAAACAAAAAAGTAATAGCTACACAACAAAATCACGTGTTAATTCGAACTCGTGGGCGTCAAACATTCGATAATTCAAAGTTATGAGATTAAAGAGGCAAGTACACCAACCACATTTTAGAAAAGTTGCACGAGCATTTGTTGTTAATTTAATTACATATGTGTTTGCCACTCAGTTAAGTTACTTTTTCGTTAGTTATGTGTACAGATTAAAAGTTTACGTTAGTTATGAGTCCTAGAAAGTATAGATGCTTGACGATTGCTGAAAAGAAGGACTTAATCGAAAAAGTGGAAGTAGGTGGGAAGAAAAGTGAAAAAAAATGTATTTAATAAATAACAGTTGATTATTACTTAACACCTCGTACTTTCATTTTTTCTCCGGAATATTTCCGACCATTTGATATTTCAAACTCTCGATAAATCGTAATATTGGGATAGGTCCTTCGAGTTTCGAATTAACGAGAGGCGACTGTAGTTAGGTACGTACATGTAATGACAATGACTCATACAAATTATCATGAGAACATAATTCGATTGCTACATCATAGCAAGAAGATTGTTTTTTGTCTGCCAAGACACGCGTCTGGCATGCTTAATGTCTGTAGTTGTAAATGAACCTGTTAACTAGTGTAGTGTGTACGATACACGTGTAAAAACTTCTTTTTAACTCGGGTGATTTTCGCCCTCGTTTCCAACGGGCTCCAACTAGGTATCACCCTCGTCGAAAAAATTTTTTTTTCACTTGGTCAAAATGGTATTTGGTAAATTGGTAGTTAATGGTAAATTGGTATTTTAGTACAGATGGTGCCTTTTTTTAGGCTCTAGTGCGAGAAGTGTGTCATTTTAAGTCAGGTCTAAAACTTCGGAGAGCCATCTGCACTAAAAAACGTCGTACGAGACACGTGCAAAAACGAAATTCGTAACTCGTGTCGATTTAAAACACTCCCCATCGGTCGTGTTTTAAAACATCGCCACTCGTTGCGAGTTTCATATTTTTCGCACTTGTGTCGTAATGTACTATTACAAGTGACACGACACAAAACGACAGACAAATGAGAAAGCGACTTTACCCCGTTCATATTCCTACAAAACAACTTCCCGACCTCACGGTAACCTTTATACAATTGACGCACATGTAAATCGCACATCTCTCCTCCCAAACGCCCACAGTTTACATATATCGCCCGTGTCCGCCTAACAGCCGGGTAATTTGTTAGGCCCGGGCGTACATGCCCTGCGATACACATCTTGCGGGATATATTTAGGATGCTGAATTATTAAACCGAGCGTTGTTAGGCATCATTTGAGGACCACGGTGCAGTGTGGCTTCAATTTGGACGGTCGAAGTTTGCGGTTTTAATTTTGTATCAGAATGCTTTATTCATATAAACATATAGTAAGGTGGAAATAATACTAGACTAACATGTGGTATTAAATATTTAGGGACATCCCAGCCACATACTGAGGATGATACTCTCTTAACTAATCCGTGGTAGACGTGTGCGCCGCGCCGGGCCGCCGACCTTTTTCGCCACGCCGCCGCCGCCGACTAATGGTCGGCGTAAAATCGGCGTGGCCTTGACTGAATAACAGACTTATTTCTTATGGGTTAAATACTAAGCTTCGTATTTGCTTTATGTATTTACATAATGCTCTTACACAGGAAATAAAATATCAGCCATCAGCATCACTCATTACACGTAGATACTTAGGCTCGACGACATTCAGCCTCCCGAACAAGCTGGTTTCGGGTTTTGCACAAGCAACGTCAGGTTATACAGAAGACATAGATAGAGGTATAATTACTTGCCCCTCTGGTTAACGTTCGTGGCCTATGAATTAAGCATTTGAATCGATCGATACGTTTATGAATAAGGGGTTATCCCCTTATTCATAAACAACTACTATACACTATTTCCAGCGGTACCAAGTAGACTTTTCCTCCTTGCGCCTTGTGACGTGCTACCGCATTGTAGGAGGTCGCGATTATCAAGTAATCAATTTCACTTTTACGATCTTCCGCCAACGATCTTTGGCAGCGTGGACCGCTTCAGCGACCTGAATGTTGAGTGTGGTGCGGATTCGGTCTGTCCAGTGCATGGGGCTCGGTCTTTTCCTTTAAACTTCTTCTTGAGACAATAAGTTTTTGCAGATCTTCCATGTTTGTGGGCTATGTGTCCAAAGAACAAGTAATCAACAAACAGTAGAACAAGTAAGCTAAATAAACTACCGGTACTTATATTGTAGCGTCCAGTTCGTCTCCAATACCGGTATTCGAAACCCATACCATTGCAGCGAGGAGTACCCATACCATTGCAGTATGTTAAAATGTTGTTTTTGGTTGCAATGCGAGATGTCTTCAAGATTTTGGTCTGGAAAGGGCTTTGTCATCAACATCAATAGTGAGTATATCAGTTATACCAGCCACGTTCGGTTCGCCGACTATAACGTTAGTATGGCTGAAACCTTGGAGAACTTGAGCACTATACTCATTGATATCTGTAGAGCCCCTGAATGTGTTGGGCTTAAGATACAACGAAAACCACATCAAATATGTAGAATTTGTGATACAAACTCCAGTCAAGATCTAAGCTCAAAGTCGACGAATATGTGTACCGGGGACAGACAGCTAGTCCAGTTGGGTGGATCTAACTTTGAGAAAAAGGTCAATAGCCACTGATTTGCTTTTGGTAACTGTGATTACCAGATGTCACTCTTATTTGACATAGCAATAAAGCTCAACCGAAATTTCAAATCAAATGAGTGGATAGTAAAGTAGTGCCTGACAGCACAGTATTTTCTCATTCAATATCCTGCGATATATTTCAAAACAAAATTCTTCGACCAAATGTTACTTACGGCTCTAAAACGTGGTAGGTAACTATGGGCTTACTAAAAAGATTACTCAATGAGCTATTTAATTGACGGAAAGAGGAGTTCCCTACAATATTGAAATAGGAATGTTGAGAGCCGTAGAATAACGGAAAGTACCAACGTAGCTCAAAAAATGTGTGACCTGAAGTGACAGTGGGCTGGACATATTGCCCGCAAAATTACCGTTGGGGCAAGCGATTTCTTAAAGGCTAGCATAAACTTGTCGACGCAGCGTAGGAATCCTCCCAATGTGATGGACCGATGACGTGGCAAAGATAGGTGGAATCCATTGGATGTGGGCTGCGCACTGTTTATCCTTATGGCATGCTATGATAGGAGATTTGGGGACCTAATTTCCATCGGCAGATAATACGTATCATTAATATCATCATACAACGATGATGAATAGAGTTAGTCCACGCCCAGTTATTGTTGGAAATACTTGTTATGTTAAGGCTTGTCCACGAAATAAAATAGACATTGCCGTATAATTCTTTTTTTTTATGCGACCATACCTTTGCATGGATATTATTAAAAATAAGAGTTCTTTGCCTTTCTTCTCGGACGCTGTGGTTGGTATTTACGTGAATTTCTCCATAGTTATGGACTTTTATTTAAGCTTCTGAATTTTAGTAGTGTTTTTTCTTATTTAAGCATTTTGGGTCATTTAGTTTCCCAATGGGTCTTAACTAAATTACAATATTGATACTGTAATAAACTGTGGCTCCGTGTCTACAATTTTAAATTAACTATTTCAAGTCTAACATTGTTGAAATCGTCTCGGAAGATTGTCCTACTTTTTTGGGCGTGAACTTTTGAATTAAGCATCATCTGAATTTATTTTGATTTTGACGAATTTATGCGAATGCTTTTGGATATGGGATTGTTGTTGGAGAAAAATCAACAGTGGAGACTGATTTTACGATGGCTACTTATTTCGTGGACAAGCTTTAGAAGATGATGGGAAGAGAAGACTGTTATCTATTGATCAGATTGTGGTTAAGATGGTCATTGGTGGTGTTGATTGAACATTTATATTGTATTTATCTCAATTATAACAAAGAATACGCTCGAATTCCGCTTTTATTTTATTTATTTATTTTATTTTATTATTCAATTTGTTTACATCGGCATTACAGCGAACCAATACACCGAGAAACCAGATTACTTATATAATAACAATAATTAAAGTATCTAAAACACATTAGATTGGACAACAACACACACAAATATGAATTTACACAGTTTTACATTTTATTAGCGTACAGTAGTTTGCCTATTGTCCATCATCTCACAAAACCTTAAACACTCTCGACACACATCTACCCATCTCCACGCAAACAAATCACATTCAGGCACGGATGTCAAGAGAGTATTAAGTAGCGAGAGAGCTCTTGGTATTGGCGCACTCCGGCGCGACACGGTGCGCGCCGCGGGCACCGCCAGCAGGGCGCGCGCGCGCGGCCGCAGCGGCATGCGGGGCACGTCCGGAACACTCAGGCGCACTACACCATCCACCAGTTGGATAATATCGGACTCCCCGCGTAAAAATCGGCATACAGTGATGAGGAGGTTGTTATTACGCCTCACTTCTAAGGAGGTGAATCCTAGGCAACCGAGCAAGAATTTAGTGGGATATAAATAAGGGTAATATCCAAACCTTTTTTTATACAGGAACCTAAGAAACGACTTCTGTATTTTTTCCAGGAGTAGCACATATGTAGATTCATATGGATTCCAAATAAGGGAAGACGCCTCTAACTTACTTCGCACCAAGGAATTAAAGAGGAGCCTTATTACACCGGATTCATGAAAGTCCTTACAATTACGGAGCACGAAACCCAGCCTCTGGTAGCAGCTACTAGCGAGAGCACGAATGTGCTCGTGGAACGTAAGACGTGTGTCAAAAACGACACCTAGATCCTTCACCGAGAAAACACGACTAATAACATCGTTGCCCAAAAAATACTGCGCATGTATAGGAGCAGAACTTCGCCCAAACGTACAAACACAACACTTCGATGTGTTGAACGACAGCTTGTTATCGATACTCCACTTTACCACGGAGTTAATATCCTTCTGTAAGGATATGCAATCAGCAGCATCTTTCACACCATAAATAAGCTTGAGGTCATCAGCGTACAAAAGACATTTAGCTTTACAGACCACAGATTCTAGGTCATTGACCATAAGGCTAAACAAGAGAGGTCCCAAAATGGAGCCCTGACTGACGCCCGAACGGGTGTGATATCGATCCGAAACGAAGCAACCATGTCTAACATATTGCTGCCGATCGCGTAGATAACTAGCAAACAAAGTGAGCAACTTAGGAGAAAAGCCAATATCGTCAAGTTTATTCAATAGGATGTCATTATCCACGCGATCGAAGGCTTTCTGAAAGTCAAAATAGACGACGTCGACCTGGATGCCGCTGTCTAAACCCTCCGAGATGGCGTCAGTCAGGATTAAAAGATTTGTATCAACAGAGCGACCAGCTCTGAAACCATGCTGGGACTCACAAAGAAATGGCTGAACTTGTGCAGATATATTACGATGCAATATGGACTCAAACAATTTTGCTAAAGTGGAGAGAACAGCAATTGGCCTGTAATTTTCCACTTTGGAATTATCCTTACATTTAGGTATTGGCCTTACCCTAGTGACCTTCCAGGGATGTGGGTAAATTCCAGTTGAAAGGGAAAGGTTGAGAAGGAAGAGTATTGGGAACTTCAACTGCTCCGCACAGCCTTTAACAATGTAAGCTGGCAAAGTGTCAGGCCCAACGGAACTGCTGGGTTTCAGTCGCCTTACAGCAGCTTCAACTTCTTGCATAGAGATTTTGTGTATATTGATGCAATGGACGACAGCTTTTTGTTTCTCTTTATTAACCAAATTCAAATCAAGATCCGGAACGTCTGGTAAAAAGACACTGGAAAAATATCTAGAAAAGGCTACAGCAGCTTCAACACCAGAAAACTGTTTCCCATCAAACGATACCTCGGACACAAACCCACCCTTCGACCTAAGACTATCTACGTGCTGCCAAAAGCAGCGTGGATCACTCTTGACTCTACTTTGGATCCTATCTAAGTAACTGTCATAGGCAAGAGATATTCTGTTTTTAATGTTCGTCCTAAGCAGAGCAAACTGTCCGTATACTTTTGGGTACTTTGTAGCTTTCCACTTTTGATGAAGTTTAGCCTTGAAAGCAATTTCCGCAATTATATCGGCTGTAAACCAAACTGGAAAACTCCTTTTAGCAGACTTCGATCGAATCTTCCTGGGAACGCACTCATCGAAGATTTTGTAAATTCGATTATAAAATAATTCTACTGCAACATTGACATCTTCGGCAGAAAAAACTTCCAGCCATCTCTCTTTGGAAAACAATTCATAAAGAAGCATGTAGTCACCTTTTGCAAAGTTCCAGTCTTGTCGCGAATCCACATTGCTAGGATCAATTGTAGCCGAAGAGGGACGTGCTACACTTACGATAGGTAGTAAGATATCCAAAGGTGGGTGGTATGTATCACGCTGAGGCACCAAACCTCCTCCTCCAATTTCGGAGACGCTGACTCCACGGATACTCTCTGACACCAGTACCACATCTAGCATTCCCCCACGAGCATTCGTCACCTCAATTTTATCACATAAACCGCACATAGCTAAGAAATAACTGTAATAACATAATACATTTTGTGATGTATATAAGGGGTTCAAATTCAGATCGCCTACTATAAGGATTACACCATTCAGTGATTCTAGCACTTGTTCCACTTTTTGGAACCAACACATATAAATATCGTCAGAGGCACTTGGAGGAATGTACACCACACAGACATGACAGGCCACGTCGCCCAGAGCAAAAGAGGTCCACAAATCTTCTCCGCTTCGCGTTTCCAGCTCCGGCCTCCGCCGTAAGTCTAGCCCAGGGCGAGCAGCGACCAACACTCCACCTCCACGCGAGCCGGTGGCTCGGTCTCGACGCATTAGACTCCAACCCCCACATGAGAGCTCCGAATCTTCAATACCATCAGTGAGAAAGGATTCAGTCACAGCCACAATGTCGCAGTCCAGAGCCAACATGTTGAGCCTAAAAAAGTTCAGTTTCGTTTTGAGGCCTCTAACATTTTGGTACACAACATTCAGAATCTGCTTTGGTATGACTTGAGGGCTTTCTTTACTTCTGTACTGACTTCCCGATATTTTGTGATCTGCGAAATAACCAAGCCTTCACCCTAGCATTGTCAGGCCAGTTACTAGCAGTTAAGCAAACATCGTACGCTTTTATATTCATGTGACCTTGACGCCGATTTCACGCCGAAATCACGCCGCCGCCGCCGACTTTTCGGCAAACGCCGCCGCCGACCATTTTGACATCGGCGCACACGTCTAATCCGTGGTTGGCCGTGTGGTAATGGCAGTAAGAATACATTCTTCACAATCCTAACTCTTCCCGCGGGGTCGTATGAGCCGACTAAGGGATTTAAGAGTCACAGACCATTATTTGATTGAAGATTGATGATGTGCAGCAGCGTCATCGTAGTGGACACATTACTGCGATTTGCCGAGTGTGACGATTATGGGCGTACCTCCTAATGCGTTCGTACCCAAAGACAACGCAGAGGTTTTTGTTCAGCTGTAGACTAATATAGGTTGATGGTGGTGGACACAAAACATGCCATTACCAGCATTTGAACTCAAAACCTCCAGGTTCGTAGGCAGGGTCACTACGAACTAGGCTACGAGACACGCTCCATTAGCAGACTAGAATTTGAGATTTCGTAATTTTCTCATAATTTTACTATAGCTTGCATCGTAATATTTAAAGCCATCGATGCGACAGCTCCTGAAAATGACGTAATGGCGTGTTATTTTACGATCGAACTATTTTAATTAATCTTCGCCTAACTCATCAAATGGAGTTCGAAGTTGGGCGCCACTTGTACAGAACCTTCGAAAACTAGTTATTTCCGGATCGGACTGGTTAACAAATGCGTTCAATTAGAACACGTCCCGAGTCAAGACTTAATTGATATTAACGGATTATTGGAACACATTTATTAGAACAAAGCTAAGTACTTTATGAAAAATTACGCTTAAAGGTGACTCACAGTGTAAATAATCTCAAAATATAACTATTAGAGAATTTAAGAGAACTGGTGAAAAGCAATATTTTTTCCTAATAATGTCATTTTTGGACGTTGTATACTGCATTGTACACATTTTTAGTTTGACACATTAAGTGCCACGCGTTACGCTCGTAGCTATTCCGGGGATTTTACATTTTCTGCTTTGTAGCGAAAATGAACCTCCCACAGAGAACTCCCCTCGGGAGTCCTCGGCGCTCAATGTGTTAATATGAGCAAACAATAAGTATAAATTATACTACATTAACTCCGGATTAGCGTTGGACCGCAATAAAAAAAAGTCAAACAACACACATTAGGACCCAATGGATTTCAGCCCCATGTTGGGCTGACCCGAAAAACATCCTCAGAAAACTATTTAGGATCATCGGATGTCAATTATTTCCGATCCATTCACTTAATGACTCGAATCCAACTAACGAATGAGTCTAGGGTTTGAATGCGATTCGTAGATAATATAATCGAGCAACACTTTTTCGAACTAAATATTTCAGCCCCATGTTGGTCGCCACTCAACAAGCGTCCTCAGGCAACTAGTTAGAATCTTCGAAAACAAGTTATTTCTGAATTCATTTAATAAGCGAATCGAATGCAATCATCAAAATAATTCCGGGTCATCACTTCGAATGCAATCATCAAAATAATTCCGGGTCATCACTATATTTCAATTTGTAGTTAATTATAAAAAAAAACTTTTTCGAACTAGATATTTCAGCCCCACGTGGGGCGCCATCCAACCGGCGTCCTTAGGGAACTAGTTAGGATCTTCGGATGTCAGTTATTTCCGAATCTGTACACTTAATAGCTCGGTTACAATTAGTAAATGAGTCCTGGGTCACCGATAGTAGTGTATTATTGGTGCAGCTGGATCAGATAAGATCCAGCTGCACCAAAAATATACATTCGAATACTAATTTGAATCGATTCAAGAAGTTATCATTCAAATACACATTTTGTTGGCGTCAATTAAGGCGCCTGATGAAAATGCACATGCAATGCGACCTTTGCAGCTCACCACCTCTTAGTTATAAGGATCTTTTAATATAATTTTGCATGTCACTCAGTCAGTCACTATTAAATCCACAAGTCACAGCTAACAGACGTCTCCTTATTTTAATCACCCTGAAGTTTTCTGCACCAAATCCCTCAGACCCTTGAACACATTTAGTGGAATACTAATTTGAATCGATTCAAGAAGTTAACATTTCAAATACACATTTAGTGGAGAACTAATTTGAATCGATTCAAGAAGTTATCATTCAAATACACATTTAGTGGAATACTAATTTGAATCGATTCAAGAAGTTATCATTCAAATACACATTTAGTGGAATACTAATTTGAATCGATTCAAGAAGTATTCATTCAAATACACATTTAGTGTCCCGCAAGAAGTCTGTCACGTAAAAATGTATTCAAATAGTGAGGTAGACGAAAGCTATTAAGTTCTGGTTTTAGGACATTTTTACTCCAGAAGTAACATTTATCCATTCGAATATTGTATTTATTTACACCAATGGTACCAAGTCTACGAACCATTTATCTTTTCTGATTACTCGCGCTGATACTCGCAAACCAGTATAATATATACGCATTCGCTTAGATTTTTAATAACAGTTAGTTATTAAAACACCGCAATAGTGTTCAGTGTTTATTAGTTTAACATCGTGACGTCCGTGTATATGACATTGACACAGTCCATTTTTTATTTATTATTCAGTTGCGTTTTTATTCAATACTTCAAGTGACTTTAGGTTTGATATCTATGAGGATACTAATAATAGTATTGTGTTTTATATGTCATATATAATATAGAAAAGAAACCACATGTACTTATTCATAAACATACTTTATTTTGTTTAAAAAAAAAAAAAAAAAAACATAGTAAAGAGTGAAACATTTGTTTTAATGTTTATTTTTTACAATAGACAATGGCCAAGATCAATACCTTTTACGTGTACTCTTATCTACATAGTATTTATTTAAGAAGTATATCACTCAAATATCGTGTTATCTTTTACAAATTAGAATTAAGTAGACTTCTGAGACATTGTACCTCTAGTCAATGGTGTACCCATGTGGGGAGTCCGATGACAAACCCTCATCTATCTTATCTATTACTCTACGCGTTAATTCGTAGACTTCGTCTAATATTGTATTTTTCACAACATATTGGGCACATAGCTCAGCATTACATTTACAGATACATTCATAATTCTCGTCTAGTTTGCTACTGTTGTAAATTTCTATTTTTATGACTTTTGTGCCACCATTCCGATGTGGTTTCTTGATAAACGAGTAAACAACGGGTGCTGCTTTCCTCTTGACCCCCGAGGACAGACGTCTTACCCCCGATCCAACTTCACTCTGACTTTGATTTAGAGATGAAGTGAGAGGAACGAAGTTGAACAGGTGTTCTGATGTATCCTGTAATGAATAATTAATTATTAGTTCAATTAATGTCTAACTATTCATCTGAAAGTATTTAGGGGGAGACCAAAAATTCCAATCAAATACCGTAATATAAAAATATACAGTAAGATACAATTATTACAGATAAATGAAATACAATTTAGAGATTTAAGTTCCCCACTATTTATCCATTAGAGATTTACTTAAAATAAATTTTAAAATTATTATACCAATTTTTTATAAGTGCTCTATTTAAATACTATAATGTTTATTAAAAAGGACTTACCGACATATTTTCAGTAGAACTAACTGCTGTTAAAATATTGTATTGAATAAGTTTGTTCACTTATTTTCAGGATTTATATCCGAAATTATCATCGTTATTAGAGTTCAAAATATCATGTATTTTATTGAAATTCGTATATGGAAAGTCATATGGAGTGATTGGCGACTGACAAATATGATACCGTCTGTGTTGATATCCATATACCGCTCGCCGAATCATAATCATAATAAGTTAAATAGAATTGAAGCGTGAAATTGATTCTTAATACATACGGTTAGTCATCAAATTGTATTGACATACGTGTGGATTTACAGAGTGAGCAATAATGCGCTGATGCAAATAAAATATACTAGCTCATATCGTGACTTCGTCTTCTTATTTAAGATTAATAGTATGTTTAAAGCAAAATAAATCCAGAAAAAGATAGATAAATGAATGTAAATAAATAGCAGCCAAAATCATAACCCACTTCTGCGTTACCGTAGTCGGGTAAAAATCATGTTTGTTCTTACTTTAACAGATTATATTATATCTAATAATTTTTGTGCAGTTACGGCCATAAATATAATATATTAGCACTTCACATACAGATGTCTGATAAGGTGAAAAATGTATACTTATTTTTGTCGTCGACCGTTCACATATACCATACCTACCTGCCTGCAAATCATAATCATAATCATAATATGTGAAATAAAATAAAACATACCAAATTGAGTCTTAATACATGCGTTTAGTGATCAAATTGTGTTGAAATACGATCGTGTGCATTCGTATTTTGAAGAGTTATTAGTAATAATGCGCTGATGCAAATAAAATATACTAGCTCCTATCCTGACTTTGTCTTCTTTTCTAAGATTACGAGTACTAGATAAACGAACGTATACAATTATAATGAAGTTACTTAGTACAGTCAAGGGCATTAATATATATATATATATATATATATATATATACACTTCTCCATACTGATCCTTTACAAATGTGTCTATATATTAATGCACTCGACTGTACGTACCTGCACATTTTGTTTTACATAACTGATGTATTGTTTTCGTTTGTTTGTTGATTAAAGGTAAGTATCTACTCAAAATAATATTGACTAAATATGAAAATAAAATGTTATTATTTATTGATTGAATAAAAAAGGAAGTAAACCCACAGTATGAAGGTAAGCGAAATATAGAGCTTCTACTTTAGGCTAAGTGCTGAATTGCTGATGCGCCTTCGAAACTGTACCTTTTTAATCGCGTCGACAAATTTCATATATGGGAGAGCTCCACGTGAATGTTCACTACTTAAGCCGCCCGATCGGGCCTATTGCTTCATTCCGATAAACAGGAAGCAAGGAAACCCACTCTTCTCTTCCCAACTCCAGCTACAGCACATCATCATCATCATGTAAGTATGAATCAATGTATATGTTAATGTTACTAATAGGTACTAGAATCATCATAAACTCGTAATAACAATTGAAGAGTGTCTTTTTAAATGGGCTTATTTTGTGTGATCACTTAGACAAAGATCATACTTTGTGTGAAAAAAAACTCATAGAGAAATAACCCCTTTGAAAAGACAGTCCTCAATCAATAATTATTTAAATTAAAAAATGTTAGAGTAATAGAGAATTATAATAATTATATAGAAAGACACGAGTAATTAGCTACTTAGAATTATAACTTAACCTTTCAAACTAATGTACTATCAGCATCACTGTTAACTACACATTTGTAAGCGTTATTGCAATGACATAAGGTCTATCGATGGTTAGTTATGGGTGTTGCTACTTGCTGTTAATACCTACAGTCAGCCAATTTGATTTCTACTTACTGAGACAGTTCTATAGTGATATAAAACTTTGTCTCAGTAACTAACAACGTCGTAGTCCTGTAGAAAGTAATCTAGTAGTTACTATGACAAAATTTTATAGTGTGTGTGTATGTGTGTGTGTGTGTGTGTGTGTGTGTGCGTGTGTGAATATACTTGATAATATCGTTCTCTTCGAGATCAATGAATACTTAATAATTATTTCTGATTACCTACCTATCTGTTTCTAAATAATACATAATTGGGTTTACCTTAAATTCGTAACTAAAGTATCCGCACTCTATTATTCAAGCTCATGTTAAATGATTGTAAATTTAATAGTAACATATTTATCTGATTTTCAGGTCGAAACGCTCGAATGCCGAAGATTTGTTCCTATCGTCGTCCTCGGAGGATGATTCGCCCCCGCCGCCGCCGCCGCCGCCGCCGAAGGCTGATGAGGGTGACAAAAGGAATAAGAAGAAGTCCAAGCCTTCGACATCGGCGAGCTCGAAGAGGATGAGAATTGCACCAGCACCAATGAAGCCGCGACACGGCACTGCGGCGGAGCTATTCGGCGCCGACAGTGATGACGAGGGGTTGGAGGCGAACCAAACTTCAGGCGAGGGTAAATTATTATCCTACATTTCACGAAGGCTTGCGAATGGTTTCGCGCGTCAGGCAAATCCAGATAAAAAGGGCACCCACTTTGTTGAGGTTAAAGTTTACAAATGCAGTGATATTGAACAGGTATCGGCAGTGAATCGATGGCGTCATGCCGTAGTCAATATTAAAAACCGAACCGATGATAATACTGAAGCTTGGAGACACTTGGCCAATTTTATTCACGCAACGCGAAAAGAATACCGAACGTGTGTGCCGTCATTTGTTAGTAATTATTATTGATGAATTTTAAACATTGTATCGATTTATTATTATCTTAATGTTAATACATCTGCTATAGAATACCGGAGTAATAAATAAATAAATAAATTATGCTCCTATATTTACAGTATTCATATTGCCTTGCGTGTATAAATTTAGCTGAATGTCCACACCCTGTAGTGTTAGAGTGAATTCTTTTTCGTAATGTATAATTCCAACTATGTATAAATATATATATATATATATATATATATATATATATATATATATATGAAATACACCCTAACATTGAAGCGTGGAAACATTAAGCTTAATTTATTCACGCAGCGCAAAAGGAATACCACAGATATGGGTTCTCATTTTTAGTTAGCGTCTATTATATTACTGATGTTTTAACTCTGTGTTCATTCTTAACTTAAGTACCTATATATTTGTTATAAAATATAAGTTCTTTAACATATCATTTAACAAATAATAATAAATGTATCTTATATTACCTTCAAATAAATTGTAATCTATAAAGTGTGTCATTTTGTTTACAGTGAGATCACATAACCTCCCGTCATCCAGAACTATTTCAATGAAATGTGACAAATGTGGAATTGAATTGCCTAAGAATGAATACAATTATCATTTGAGAACCAATTTACATAAATCGAATTGCATATTGAAGACTGATTTTAATAATATTGAAATTATAGCAACTGCCCTTAAAAACAGAATAGTAACGTATCGTTTGAATCCAATACAAAATGAATACCCCACTCCTGAGACGTTTCTGTGCGATATTCAAAGTAACATTATGAAAGTTGTGGAAATGTCATTACTGAAACATAAATGTATCAAAATAAACTATGAGCTATTCGTTTACTTTACATTACCACATTCAGACAAACAACAATTAAAGTCGTTCAATACAAAATATGATGTTATTTATGGAAACTCGAATATTAATGAGCTGTTTGCAAAAACGATTGAGCATTTGAAAGATAAACTTACTGAATTTGAACACCGTGAATCTGGCTGGTCTTTTGTTGCAATAAGTCATTTAGAAGTCAATGTAAACAAGTATTGTCCGATGCGAGGAGGTACTTACATACCTTTACCTCCTACTGTCAAAAATACCAAAAGCTGCATTAATATTCAGAACAATGATAATTATTGCTTTTTATGGAGTATACTTGCTGGTCTATATCCTGCAAAGAGCAATGTGTGTCGAACTAAATCATACCCGCACTATTCAGATGTTTTAAATATAGACGGAATAGCATTCCCCTTATCAGTCAAAGATATACAGTTATTTGAAAAGAATAACCCTGAAATAAGCATTAATATATATGGATTAGATAATAAGTGTGTTGTAACAGGCCCCCTGTACAAATCAAAATCAAAGAAAAATAATCATTTTAATTTGTTATACATAGAAAAAAATGGTAAAGGACATTATTGCTTCATTAAAGACCTTGTACGATTAATTCGAAAACAAGTAACTTTACATAGAGGTCAAATGAATTTCTGTGACTCATGTTTACAATTTTTTAAAAGCGAAAATAAATTTAAAACTCATCATTGTTCTGAAATTGTAACAGTTTTACCTAATGAAAATACTGTCATTCAATTTAAGAATTTCGAACGCAAGCAAAAAATTAATTTCATTATATACGCTGACTTCGAAAGCATGTTAATTAATTGTAATTCAAAGAATGGTAAAAATACGCAGAACCTGAAAAAGCATGTCCCAACATGTTTTGGTTATTATGTATGCTGCTCGCACGATTCCAGTTTGAATAAATACGTTTCTTACAGAGGTGAAGATTGCGTGAAAGTTTTTGTTGAATGGTTAATTAACGATATTCAAGAAATTAACAGTATACTGATTAAAAATAATCCTATGAATCCATTATCAAAAGAAGAACAATGTAATTATGAGAATGCTACACACTGTCATATTTGTAAACAGTTTTTATTTGGTGACAAAGTTCGTGATCACGATCACATCACATCAGAATACAGAGGTGCCTCTCACTCACTATGCAACCTGCAATACAGAATCTGTCCATTTGTACCAGTTGTCTTACATAATTTAGCTGGGTATGATAGTCATCTCTTTATAGAAGAACTTACAAAGTACCCCGGTTCTATTAAAATAATGCCACAGTCCAAGGAAAAATATTCATGTATAAAAAAAACGATATCTTCAACTAACGAACCGAGTCAATCACTTGAAATAAAGTTTATTGATTCCTACCAATTTCTTAGTTCCAGTTTATTTGAGTTAACCAAAAGTTTGAACAAAGAAGATTATGTTAACTTGTCTAAAGAATTTACTGATGGGTACCACTTTCAGTTATTAACACGTAAAGGTGTTTACCCTTATGATTACATTGATTCCTGGTTAAAATATGAAGACAATAAATTACCAGAAAAAGAAATGTTTTATAATTCTCTGCAATGTAAACGTATATCAGATACCGATTTTAAGCATGCCGAAACTGTATGGTCAGCTTTTAATATAAAGACTTTAGGAGAATATACTGATTTATACTTAAAATGTGACGTCTTATTGTTATGCGATGTATTTGAACATTTTAGAAATACTAGTTTGCAGCATTATAATCTGGACCCTGCTTATTATGTATCTGCGCCTAATTTAAGTTGGGATGCTATGCTTTTGTTTACAGACGTAAAATTACAATTAATACACGATTTAGAAGTATATCAGATGATAGAAAGAGGAATACGTGGCGGGTTAGCCCAGTGTTCTCTTCGGAATTCAAAAGCAAACAATAAATACACACCCGATTATGATGCTTCTAAACCCACATCATATTTGATATATTTAGATTGTAACAATCTCTATGGTTATGCGATGAGACAAAAAATACCTGTATCAGATTTTGAATTTTTAAATCCCGATGAAGTTATCAATTTTAACATACTGACCATACCAAGAAACGGTGAACATGGATACATTTTAGAAGTTGATATGAGTTATCCTGATCATTTACATG
Source organism: Thaumatotibia leucotreta (assembly GCA_025490895.1). NCBI lineage: Eukaryota > Metazoa > Arthropoda > Insecta > Lepidoptera > Tortricidae > Thaumatotibia > Thaumatotibia leucotreta. The sequence continues at coordinate 29,274 of JALPQI010005520.1, forward strand.
ATTATCATGCTGACTTGCCCTTTGCACCTGAAAAGTTTGTCCCCCCTGGAGGAAAGACAGAAAAGTTAATTGCAAATTTACATGACAAATACAACTATATCATTCATTTCGTACATTTAAAAGAATGTCTAAAGAATGGGTTAGTGTTACAGAAAATACATCGCATCCTTCGTTTTAGACAGTCTAATTTCTTACAAAAATATATTGATCTCAATACTCGATTGCGACAAGAAGCTTCTACTACATTTGAGAAAGACTTTTTTAAATTACTAAACAATGCTATATTTGGTAAAACCATTGAAAACAAGCGAAATCATATGCAAGTTCAATTAGTTACAAAATGGAAAGACAATGACAATAAAACAAACAAGCACTTAGGTGCAGAGAAAATACTATTGAAACCTAATGTAAAGAGTGTATCTATAATTAATGAAAACTTTGTAGCTATTCAATTAAGTCCAGAAAAAATTTGTTTAGACCGCCCCATTTATGTTGGATTTACAGTTTTAGAATTGGCGAAAAAGCACCTATACCGATTTCATTATGATTTCGTTAAAAAAACGTACCAAGAAAATGTTAAACTCTGCTATACTGATACTGACAGCCTTCTATATAACATTATAACTGACGACTTTTACAACGATCTAAATAAAAACATATTAAAATTTGATACTAGTAATTATGAGCACAATAACCCGTACGGTATACCTAAATTGAATGCTAAAGTACCTGGTTTATTTAAAGATGAATTTGGCGGTGTGGTAATTACTGAATTCGTTGGATTAAGAGCTAAACTGTATTGTTTAAAAAGTGTAAAGAAGACAATAACAAAAGCAAAAGGAGTCACGAAACCTATAACTAATAAATTAAAAATTAAACATTTTGACGAAGCTTTGCAAACAAAAAAAGTGTATAGCCATAATATGAATATGATACGATCTATCAAACATGTTTTATATTCACAGCAAGTTGATAAAGTCGTTTTAAACTGTAACGACGATAAAAGGCAAATACTGCCCGACAACATACAAACTTTACCATGGGGCCACTGTAATACTATATTTTAAATTAAATATAATCGTGAAGTATTTAAGTATAATTTGTTTTTTTATAAGTTATTTTTAAGGCTTCTCTGTATCACTCTCATAAATGCAATAAATTAATTGACTTGTTAAATAATCATTGTTGTTTTTATTTGGTAAGGCACCTATATAAAGCGTTGAAATATCATATTTTCCTCATATTCACAATGAAATTCATTAAGCATACTCAAACTCTGGAAGTAAATAGTATAATAGTAGAAAATGATCGTCACAGAAATACAACACATAGTACATTATTCCCCAATACAATTCGTTGTATAATATGTGGACCCTCAAACTGTGGTAAAACTAATATAATGTTAAATTTACTAATACATGAAAATGGTCTAAAGTTTAAAAATATCTATTTGTATTCAAAGACAGCTTTCCAGCCAAAGTATCGTTACCTCCAGCAAATTATGGAGAAAGTTCCAGATGCCAAGTTTTTAATATTTAACGACAATAACGAAGTTATTCATCCAAATGAGGCCATGACCGATTCAATCATGATTTTTGATGATGTCGCATGTGAAAATCAAGTAAACATTCGCAACTACTTTGCTATGGGAAGACATAGACAAATTGATTGTTTTTATTTATCGCAAACTTATTCCAAAATTCCAAAACAATTGCTAAGGGATAATGTCAAACTGTTAATTGTTTTCAAACAGGATGATATTAACTTGAAACATATATACAATGAACATGTGAACACTGATATGGATTGGATAAAATTCAAAGAACTTTGTTCAATTATATGGTATACTCGTTTTAGCTTTTTACTGATCAATAAAGATTGCGGTATAAATAAAGGTCGATATAGACAAGGGTTTGACACATATATTTATTTTTAGATTTTCCATTATAAAATGATTTAAATGTCAACGTAGTCCTCACTTGAATTTAAGTGCCTGTATTAATCGGTTGATGTTAACGCTGGTAAAATGGATACACGTTTAAAAGAACAAGTTATTAAAGCTGCAGATAATATTAAAAAAAAAATAAAGAAGATTAATAATGAAGAACATGAAAATCATATACATTTTAGAAAAGTTTTTAAGTCTATTACTGAACCATTGGAAAATATTGCTATGCAAAGTGTTAATGTCAAACCGGATTTTATTATGACCACTAGTACAGATACGAATGACATATCTCAGAGTTTAAATGATTCTACAGGATACAAAAATTTCAAAGATCTAATTGATCCTGATGGACACTCCGAATATTATGAATACTCTAATGATAACGATAATAATTCTCACGAAGAAAATAATGATACACTTTTATCTCTAAAAAAAGAAGATATGATTGATTTATATCAGGACATTAATATACCATTCGGTATTCGCAGCATGAATAAAAAGTTGATGATGGGTAATTCTGATGTATGCTTATCTTTAGTGAATAATGGTACTAGTACTGAAAAAAAATATGTTATTACTATCGATAAGAAAAAGTTTGATTTAACCGCTGGTTTAAAGGAACTATTAATGCGAAACAAACCCGATCTCAAGCTTGTTACTGAAAACGACAAAACTGAATATAAAGAAATGCTGATACGTACAAACGCACATAAACGTGATTTTGATCCAAACGGAAAAATAAAAGGAGACAAAGGTTCAAAATATTGTACTATTATCAAACCCCTCTTTTCACAACTAATTGACACGAAATCCCACAAAAACCTTTCAGAGCAGGTATCAAACGTTAAAGTAGGTGGAAACTTGCCTGAATTAAAACATTATAAAAGTAATACAGACTATATATATTGGGATGATCCAAATGAATTAATTGAACGACTAACACTTTTAATTGCATCTAAAAACGCTGGTAACACGAACCATGATAATGAAATTATATCAATTATTGAAGAATTGAAGGAAGCTGGTATTGTAAAGCAATAAAATATATCGAAGTATTATGTTAGTGCTCAGTATGTAAATACACCCTTCTCAGACATGACAAATAACAGAAACGTTGACAATTGTGAAGCAGAATTAAATAAAATATCAAGCTCGGATGAGAATGCATTAATAAATTCAGAAATAATAAACAAAATCGAAGACTGTGTGAAAAAGTTCATAAATCTTGATAACAAAATTTTTGCTTTATTTAATCGAATAAAGAAAGTTGAAAAAGATATTTCAAATAAAGAACTTGAACAAAATCTGAATAAACATTATGAGCAAACTAGACGTCGTAAATGAAATTCACAAAAATGCAAGGGTGAATTTCCCTCGAAGGAGTGTAATTTTAAGGGATATCGATGACCTTTGGCAAGCTGATTTAATAGATATGCAGACGTTTTCAAAACTGAATGCTGGTTATAAATACATATTTGTGATTATTGATTGTTTCTCAAAATACGCCTGGACAATTCCACTCAAACGTAAGACTAAAGAAATCGTATCTAAAGAGTTGCACACGTTATTTTTATCAACAGGACGTAAACCACGCAATTTACAAACAGACCAGGGTAATGAATTTTATAATAATGATTTTAAAAAAGTTGTTGAAAAATATAATATTAATCATTACTCTACATATTCCACAAAAAAGGCATCAATAGTTGAAAGACTTATAAGAACTCTTAAATCTAAGCTGTATAAGGAGTTTAGTCTGAAGGGGAATTATAAGTGGATTGATGGAACTCTTGATCAGATAATTTCAGAATATAATCAAACTTTTCATAGGACTGTGGGAAAAGCACCGGCCGCAATCAATCATAGTAATAAAGAATCTGTATTACAAAGATACATTAGGAATACACTATCAAAGAAAAAACTGTTTTGTAAAAGGTTTCATGTTGGAGATTTTGTAAGAGTCAGTAAGTATAAAGGATGTTTCGAGAAACGATTTACCCCTAATTGGTCAACAGAAATATTTAAGATAACTAAAGTTCAAAATACTAACCCAACCACATATTATCTAGAGGACACCAAGCGTAGACCCATTTTAGGAGCATTTTATGTGCAAGAAATTCAGAAAACTTTGCACCCAAATGTTTATCTTGTTGAACGAGTCTTAAAACGTAAAGGAAATAAAGTATATGTTAAGTGGCTCGGTCTTCCATCAAGTGAAAATAGCTGGATTGATAAGACAAATCGTTTATAGTGCTTAAAATTAAGAAAAGTGTTTATATTAGCTATCACTTTTTCATGCAGTCATTTGTATTTTGAACTTTACACTATAAAGACCACAGTACTTACAAAAATTATACATAATAATATTAATACATTTTATAAAAATGGCATACACGAGACATAACCCTGAAAATGAAAATAAGAAGAAATCTGGAGCTGGTTTAAAGAAAACTTTTAACAATCTTGTTTTACACACTAAAAAACATGTCAGTAAACTAAAGCCAAAATGTAAGAAAATGTTAATGGAACTAGCATATGCTGCTGCTCAAGAATTAGCATCGGACTTACCTATACAATTACCCCGAGTCATACCTGTACCTAAAACTGGTGGATTTTTACCATTAATTCCAATTTTAGCAGGATTATCAGCTACAGGAAGTTTAGCAGGAGGTGTCGCTGGAATAAGCAAAGCTATTAATCATTATAAAATAGCAAAACGACAATTAGCTGAATACAAAAGACGTAATATAAAAATGGAAGCTAAATGTATTGGAAAAGGATTACATCTTAAGCCATACAAGGGCGGACTAGGAATCTTTATTTCGAATAAAAAAAACTAGATGATAGGCTACCCAATAGAGCATTGAGTAATATCGACATAATAAAACATTCGAAAAGTATTCCATATTTTCGTGGTGTATTCATGAGAGATGAATTACCAAAAAAGCCATTATCGATCGAATGTGGTGTTATTAATTTAGATTCTTCTGAAAATAATGGTACTCACTGGGTAGCCTACGGAAAATTTAAAGATTATATTGAATATTTTGATAGTTACGGGAATTTAAAACCTCCTAAAGAATTCATAAAATATATGGGAGCTAATATACACTATAATTATGATAATATACAAAAAAAACATTTATTTAACTGCGGACATTTATGTTTAAAATTTCTGTATTCGTTCTGGGAAAAATGTTTGCCAAATATATAAGCATTAAATACACGATACGAACAAAATACATAATAAAAAAACAATATTGATAAAATGATACCTATTTTAATTCACCTCACATTCCATCTCGAACAGTGCCTAGAGAAGGGTGTTAAGCATACGTTTACATAATAATACCTAACAAAATAGTTCTTCCTGTCAAGCATCATGTATGTTTTCAATAAAAGCGTAATTACAAGGGCAACAACCAATATTCAAGCCCCAACCTTTAAAGGAGCAAGTCGATTAAATTCCAGCAAGAAAATTACTAAGAGCAATAAATTATTTCTTCGTTCTCTTGGGCTTAAAATAAAATAAAAATATATATTATAAAATGCTACATATCACAGATCTCCCGCAACAAGATAATTCAATTGAAAGCTATGCCATCCATTCATATAATCCCTACAATCATAGCTTTAAGGAAAATGATGAAATCAGAATACCCATTAATCAACAGGATGTATATGTATTACCATCTGCAAGCTCCATTTACATTGAAGGATATGCAAGTGTGTCTGCAGTAGACGCAACGGGAAAAACGATAACAAAAGATGTAAATTTAACAAATAATGCTATACTATTTTTGTTCAAAGATATAAGTTATGAAGTGAATGGGATTGAAATAGATCGAAATAAAAATACGGGGATCACGACAACGATAAAATCTCTTATTTCAATGAATGAAGGAGAAAGTAAGAACGCTGCATTGTGGGGTTGGAATTTAAGCGGATTTACTCTAAATAAAGGTCATTTTTCCGTCATAATACCTCTGAATAAAGTGCTCGGCTTCGCAGAAGATTATAATAAAATTTTCGTTAATTGTAGACATGAACTTGTACTACATAGAAGTAATTCAGTTTTAAATAGCGTCGTAATAGATAAAGGTGATAAAGTTCAAATAGATATCCATAAAATCCAATGGCGTGTACCACACATTAGAGTTTCTGATCGTAATAGATTATTATTACTTAAATGTTTGGAAAAAGATCGTGCTATACAAGTAGCGTTCCGGAATTGGGACTTATATGAATATCCACTTTTACCTAAAACAACAAAACATGCATGGTCAATAAAAACTGCTTCCCAGTTAGAAAAGCCCAGATATGTTATATTAGGACTACAAACTGATAGAAAACTGAACAAGTTAAAAAATTCCTCTGTATTTGATCACTGCAATATAACTAACGTTAAGTTATTTTTAAATTCACAGTATTTTCCATATGATCCACTTAATTTAAAATTTAGTGAAGATAAATTTAGTATATTATACGAAATGTATGCTAATTTCCGTCAGTCGTATTATGGCCTCAGTATCGATCCTCTGCTTGCCCTGAACACTTTTGGGAGAAAAAACTCCGCTATTTGTTATTGACTGCTCAAGGCAAAACGATTCATTAAAAACTGGACCAGTTGACGTTCGACTAGAAATCGAGTCCTCAGAAGACATACCTGAAAATACGACAGCCTACTGTTTGATTATAAACGATCGTCTTGTAGAGTATAAACCTCTGAGTAATATAGTTCGGAAATTATCATGAATGTGATTTTGGATGTTCAAGGATTTAAAAATGATAACAATCAATTTATACCCAAAGAAATAGCTATTATTTACCAAAACAGTTTTCTTGTGTTGCTCATCAGACCACCGCATCCGTTCTATGCCTTAACAAAGAAAGAACGTTTACAAGTCTCATGGGTCGAAAAATACAGAGGAATATTATGGAATGAAGGCTATGTACCATACTTTAATTATAAGAATTTGATTGTGGACTTCTGTAAAAATAAACACATTTATACAAAAGGTTATGAAAAAGTGCAGTGGGGTGAAAGAAATAACAGAATGTAATAACATTTATAATTTAGAATATTTTGATTGTCCTAATTTAAAGACTTTATGTGAAAAATATTCAACTAATTCTGATATTCAAAATTGTATATATCATACTAATGTTTGTGCTTTTAAGAATGTATCATGTATGAATAAGTGGTGTATAGAAAATAATGTTTTTTTACAAAATAAAGTATGTTTATGATATTATACATGTGGTTTCTTTTTTATATTATATATGACCCATAAAACACAATACTATTATCAATAATTTTAGTATCAAACCTAAAGTCACTTGAAGCAAACGCAACTGAATAATAAATAAAAAATGGACTTCAATGTAGGAGATAGAAGACAGTGTTGAAGTTATTATTGATCAATGTCATCTACACGGACGTCACATAAGCTCGAAATGGTTTCATTAGACATATACGATTTTCATAAAATATTAAACATGAATGTATTTGGAAAAATAAAATACATATTTGGAAACAAAAAATATCATTTAATCAATGATTATCCTCAGAAAATTACCACAAAAATATACACATGGGATATACTATCCGATGATGAAAAAAAGGAACACGAAACTTGAAGTGTACTATGAGACTAGTGATTGTGATACAAATTACTTTATACTTGTTAAAAACCCCACGAAAGCTTTACGAATCGAGTTGGCACATGACGAATTCCATGATTTATTACCATTCCTGAAACCCTGCTTGAGGATATAAATGAAGGTTGAATATTTTACACGGCTTCATTTGAGAAAATGTCTTCATCCGACGTAGAACATGTTTTCGGTGATAAATAAAAAAATGGACTTCAATGTAGGAGACACTGTTGAAGTTATTATTGATCAATGTCATCTACACGGACGTCACGATGTTAAACTAATAAACACTGAACACTATTGTGGTGTTTTAATAACA